>VDFB02296056.1:0-59903 GCA_007258455.2 Sequoia sempervirens
GACATTTTTCTTTTTCTTGCTATATCTTGATGTACAATAGATGTCAACATCACCCTTCTTGTAGTGGCCTTATCCACTGATCGAGATCCTTTACCAATGGAATCTAAACCCTTTTTAACATTTTGAGAAATATCCTTTTGTAATCCATGTGTTTCTTCTTATTTGATGTCGAATGTACACCCAAAAATTGTAATGACTCTTTCAGCTCATTATGAAGAAGTAAACGTGATAACAATTGGGTTTTTTCAAGTATATCAAGATGATTGAAATGATGATTGATTATTCCATTTACAGATTTAGTCATTGACCTCTTTCTCTTATTATAAGGCTGGTTGGCATAACATTTCAGCTTCTCCATATCCATTTCAAGTAAATGATATAAATTTCTATAAGAAATTTGTTTTGAACATCACATTTTTAGCTAGTTTTATATGCTCATGCATAGCAGTAGAAGGAAGTGATCTTGACCCCTCTCCAACATCCATTGTTTGAACTTGGGCCTCCTCCCTATTTTCAAGGTCCATGTGTTCTTCAGCAGATTCATTTGATCCAATATCTAGATTTGGCTCGACTTCAACATGAGAGCTTCATGCTTGTTGAGCCCTTTCTACATGTCACAAAATATTTTGAAAATAAAATTGAGAGATGATTCTATATAAGTGAAGTTTATGTATGCAAGCAAACAAAGTGATAAGACACAATGCTATAAGTGACAACATTTTTGAACAACTCTTTTTATATGCTCATCCATACCAGTAGAAGGAAGTGATCCTGACCCCTCTCCAACAAGCATTGTTTGAATTTGGGTCTCCTCCCTAACTTCAAGGTCCATGTGTTCTTCAATGGATTTGTTTGATCCAATATCTAGATTTGGCTCGAATTCCACTTGAGAATTTCCTACTTGTTTGAATTTACATGCAAGAAAAGAAAGTAAGAGACTATGATTTATTTAAGTGGAGTTGAAACAAATAAAATAAAATATTCTTAAACTTAATAATTCCATGGAACAAAAGAAATTGGAAATAGATGATAAGAAATTTAGGTAATTTCTATGCAAGATGACTATTTTTTAGTATTAAAGTTTCCAAGTTAAATCTAACATGGTTTTCATAAAAGGCATGCATATTTATAAGAAAAAAAATTGAGGTGTTAATAAAAGTCCTAAACACACACTTGAGAGAGAGAGAGAAGAAACAAGCATGTACCTTGTTTCTTTCTATGATAATTTTCCAAGTTTTGTTCACGACTCTTTTGTTCTTCTTCTTTTGACAATTTTCATTGAGACACATTTTTTCTTTTTCTTTGTTGTCCCATTTTCTTCTTCAAGTTAAAGATGTCTTAAAAAAAATCCTCTAGAAACTTAGTTAAATTCTCCTCCAAATTTTTCCTTTATTAATAAAAATGAAAAGTTGTCTTCTCCAATATTTTCCTCCTCGATAAATGTGCAAAAACCTTTTCTCCAAAATCTACGAGCTCCAATTGATATAAATGCAAATTAATCTTGCAATTTGATATGGAATAATGAAAAATAAGCTTGTATCTATATGCCTATGGGAAAAAAATTATTCTAGTGTATGGAATAACTACATCCTAGATCATTAAATGAATCAACTGGTAATCCAACAAGTTATTTCATTGTGGAGTTTGTTGTTTTTTCATGTATAGATATGCAACATATATCTTGGAGTAATTTTAGAATTTTGTTACTTGTCAAAAAGACAATAGAGGTATAATTTGAATTGAATTTTCTTAATGTTTCAAAGAATAAAATTTTCGTATAATTTAATAATGGTGTAGATTAAGAGATTATTTATGAAATAATTTAACATAAAAAAAGTTATAACTTAGAGGGAAAGTGTTTAAAGGATGGTATATAATTATAAAAGGAATGTTCCTACCTCTTCTTTATAATTATATTTTATAAATCGTTTATAAAATATCATTAGTTTACTTGAGCTTGAGAGTCATTTATTTTATAATTTTTGACTACTTACTATAAAATTCAATGGACCGTGTGCATGCAAATTATTTATTGTGGTCAACGTGAATGAACTTAATTATAAAGTGGCATGTTCATTTCCTAAAATTCTACTAGAGATCAAATGTATATCATATAACGAAATGTAAGTTCTAAGAGATCATCAAATAAGCAAATGTATGTATATTGAATATAAACAAATGTATACATATATCATATGAACATGTAAACATAAGCAAACACATACATACATGTAAATAGATTCAATGTATAAACATGTAACATGTTATAAGCAAAGAGCCAAATGTATGCATATAAGAAAATATCCAAATGTATGCATATAATCAAAGATCATCAGATGTCGAATAATAAAGATCATCATATAAGCAAATACATGTAGTAAAGATCATAGATCTAGTGCAGGGCATAATATGAATGTTGACTCCTAGTCGAATGACCATCTGAATGAGAATGGTCCTGCTCTGATGGATGTGCTGAGCCCTACAAATAAAAATGTGTTAAATACATTTAATTTATATTAAATAAATTTTATGAAAGTTATTTTTAAGAATGTACTTGTATATTTTTAAATATCTATCTAGATCTATGTGCATACATATGCATGTACATATACACGTGTATATATAAAAATTTAAAACTCACATGTCCACTGGCAGCATATTCATCCATAGAGTCACATCGATGTACACAATCTAGAGGAACAAGGCTAGGAGTGACATGAGGTATGTCCACCTACAATATATATACATATATATCAGTACATGAATATCTAGTTAAAACTAAAATTTAAAAATAATTAAAAAGGAATTGAAACATGCACATGCACACATACATGCACATCATCTGATATCAGATGACCTAAGTCCTTTGAAATGGTAGCCTCCACCATATCAACTATACCGTCAAGTGACAAACCAACATTTGCATCCATCTGATCTATCTGATGTTGTGCCATAAATGATGAGTGAAGAGCACTATGTAGGTGGGATGGCATCGGCGATGACAAAAAAAACCAATCAACTTCTCAGTAAAACCCATAGTTCATGCAGCTGTCAAATGATCTATAGATGGATCCTGACATGCACTAGTGTTGGGCTAAGATTGACGGGATCCTGGAGTGAACGACCTCTACATCCCAAACGATCTATAACATGCTCTATATCGATCCCATATTCTGATGCAATGAAGGCATATGCCTCCATGAGGTCCTCAGCTAAACAATATAGAGTCATGTTTGCCATATCTCCCTTAAGTGCCTCAAGCTGTGTGGGAGTAGGGATGTTCACCATTGTATAAGGATCCATGGTGGTCCACTATGTTGAAAATGGCATGGATCAAGAACATCTAGACATCAAATACTTACCTACATGATTAGTAGATATCCTAGTGGTGGTAGCTGCAATGTCACCTACAGTGTCAGTTACTTCCTTTTGGGAAGCAACAACAACCTCATCTGCTATGGGGGCTAGAGCTGGGGTGAGAGTAGGAGACCTCTCGCCAACCAATACCATAAACAATGGGGTTGGTCTATTTGATCGACGATAGGTGGGCCTATCGACAATCCTACCATGCCTCTGATCAGCAAATGATGGAATGTCCAAGTAGTTGACTTTGAGGCCCAAATGGACCTTAGCATACAACTACTGAACAAAATACAATGGATTCTTTTCATTGTTTGGGTATTGACCATGTGCTGTGAGAAATCGTGGGTAGATATCAATGAGGCCATAACATGATTGACACATCTAGTGACTCGGTATCCCCTAACCTTACGTACATTTTGATAAATGGAAAACAAGTGGTTTTTATCATTTCTTTGGTCACACTATCATGTATTTGTTTAAGGGGGACATCACCATGCACTTCTTCCCGCATGCAGGAAAGAATAGCAACTACTCTAGCTAGGGAATATGCACTAGTCCTCTCAAGTTCATCTCTTAGTTTTTCTAGACTATGTAATAATGACATGCATGGTTTAGTATATACCCTTGGGTTTACACCCTGTGCTAATGAGTCTCTCAATTTCTTAATCTCATTAGTGGTATTTGCAAACCAATCTTTTAGCTCAGGTGGAACATCTGCATTTTCCATGTTATATATATGTATGCACACCTAAAGGAGCAATGAAACCTTGGTAAATAATATATGTAGATATAGGGAATAGAAATCTAAAATAGTTGTAATAATTCATTTACTCATCAATAATATTTTCATACCATTAACAAAAAAAAATTTGACATCTATCTAGTTTTTAATAATCAAAACATTCAAATTACTAGATTGCACACAAAACATAATCTAAAACAGTTCTATTTAATTTTAAATTTACAAGTGTGCACTCTAGTACAAAATGTGCCATTAAAGACTTTAAAAATATTGATAAAGGTTGCATCTAAGATTTATTTCCTACAACTAGTAATAAAGGGAAAGCATCATTACTTAACATTGGTGTCATGTAAAATCAATTTAGTCATTATTGAAGGTACAAATAAGAGAAGAAAATGAGAGAAATGATATAAGCTTGTAAATATGATTTCTAAATTATTGAAGCAATATTTTGATAAGGAGGAAACCAAAAAATTAGAAATAAACTTCCTCATATCCATAAAGAAAATTTGATAGGAGGAAGGGACACATGCACATAGTATTTATCATGAAAGTTACCATACAATGTACAAGAACATGATACTAAGGAACAAAGGTTTCTTATAAGTACACAACAAACCTAGATGAAGATTTCACCCTAGTACAAAAAGAAAGAAATAATGATAGAATAGGATAAAATGACTTGATTTAATCTTTGTACATATTTTTTCTATTATCTCAAATCTTATAGATAATATAAAATCCTCCATATGAAAATATGGTTATATTTACTCATTTAGATAATATTTAATAATTATTTTATTACTCTTATTTTTATAAATTTCTTGGATATTATAGTAAAATAAATCAACTCTTACATTTTTTAAAATTTAAAAGTTTCCTATATAAATTCCACAACTAGATATAATGGACTAGAGCTTTGTATATAATGATGCACAATGATCAATCCTTGATGTTCCAAATCTTTGTGTGGGTATTTTACTTCATCCCACCATCTTCTTTATTTTTCATGATAGTTAGGTATTCCTAACGAACCTAGGAATTATCCCTTGTTGACCCATCTTATTTCAACCTTTATTTTGTTGATGATTATACTTGAAACTCTTGTTTTTAAATTTTTTGCAGTAATGAATACCTATAACACTTGGTGAAACTAACAAACCAACACTAAGATTGTTTATCTTCCTTGATCTAATCCCAATATTTCATGCTGACTTCTTGTATTCCTTTAAGAACATTAAAGAGTATAATAGTATAAAAGAACTTTAGTATAATATTTCTCTTTGGGATATTATTTAAACTTCACCTTGATATCATTAGTTTCTTCATAATTCTATACAAAAGATCCATATTCACTGTCTTACTAAGCCTATTGAAATAGTTGCCCAAATTGGGTGTATTATATACTGAAATTATCGAGATTACATTTCTTCCATCTAAACTTCACTTCAATGTGGTTTAATAGAAGATTATTTATCTTCTAATCATTTTTGGTACTAAACCTATATGAGCATTAAGTATACATTGATTGAAAATGGTTTTTTAATCTTAATATTTGTAGTCATTAATTCCTAAAATATATTTTTGTTTATACTTCTAATCTTACTCTTCCTAAATTTTCTATTAAAGGTTTTGTTATTATTCGATGAGATCCTTTGGGAACTATTATTTTCTTATCTAGAATCAAGCCCTATTTCGCTTCACTTGTTATTCCATGTCATGATAGGGAATAAATTTCTTATTATAAACTCCTTCACGGAAAACCTTTGATTCATGCAATAGGGATTGTTCCATCTAATTCCACCAATATGTAAAGTTTTTTATATGGAAGTAAAACTTTCATGATTACATTAGATAATGATCTATTGTATTATTGTAAGATTAGTGATGAACTACTTCTATTTTTATATTCCCCTCTAGTTACCTTAAAAATAACTACATATATTTCTTTTATACAATTATTTAAGGGGGCATATATTCTCACAACCCTTGTAATTTTGACATTTTTCCTTTTATAGGTATAATGTTTATGTTGGATTATATATGATTTGTTGGCATACTTTATATTATTCTAACATATATATAGATTTTTGTGTTTTTTAACATGCTTGTTTTGCATATCTTAGTTCAAGGGAATCAACTCCTTGATCAAACACACTGTATATCATTCTATGTATCCAAAATGTTTGATTATTTTCATGTTTTTCTTTTAGCATTTATTTTTTATACTTTAATTATGTTTTATCATATAGTGACATTAGCCCATTAAAGTGAAAGAAAATATGATGTCAAGAATTGCTTACACTACAATATTAATTTATATTTCATGCTCAAATTTTAGCATCTATATCCATGTAGCATAATTTTAGGGCCCATTTAACTCTCTTTCCTAACCTTCTCCTAGATCTAAGTGACAATCTCATATTTTCTTAGTTAATTATGTTAAATTTCATAATTTTTTAGTTAATTATGTTAAATTTCATATTTTATGTATTTGTCGTCTTCTAACATTTTATTATTTATGTATTGTTTCAAACATTAAATACACAATTATATAAACATCTTCATGACTCTAAAAATATCCTAACAATTTTATTTTTTTTAAATCATTCTTCTTACTTGAATAAAAAATTCTAACTAAGACATTTTAAATTATTTTTAATTAAATTTATCTTTAATTAATTAAAGATTTTATCAAAACTCAAATACAATTATACTCTTATCATTTTATTTTTTATTTAAACTACTTTTTAATACAAATTATTGTATTTTCAAAATGCATGTTCTCTCACTACCATTTTAAAATTGTAATGCCGAAAAACTTAACAACCAAATTACACCTAAGGACATAACACAAATACCAAAAACTTGACCAATTCTCAACACAAGACCAACTCCTAAAGTAAGCTTTCAAGAAAGTACAAGGGAACCTAAGAGGCCAGACATAATTCCTCGAGGTCTCATCTTTGATGGCCTTTCCTATGTATATATTTCGCAGAGGAACCATAGTTTGATACTTTGGATTTTCACGTAACTTGGGTTGGTCAATAATGATATAAACATGTAGGTTCAACTTGCCACTTATTTCACAATAGTTTAGTCATACATAGCATGGATAGTAACGGATAATAAAAAAGGCTACATTTTTTCTATATAGTGTAATGACTAACAATTATAATTATAACACTACACAAAGACCATTTGTCAAAATATGATAACCAATGTAATCTAAAAAGAAGGTGATCACATCAAAAATTACATAGATGATTAAAATTATAGTTGTATTTTTGAACAATACAAGGGTCACAATATAATGCTAATAAGATTAGGAGGTGGTAGGTTAATAAGTCAAATCAACATATTTAATTTTTCTAGGAAATTCTATCATCATTTACTTTTGGTTGATTTATCAAATAACTAAGAACAATGGAGTCAACAACTAATGAAGATGTGATTTGCCACAATTAGATCATTTGTAAAGGTGAGGATGGTTGATTAATGACTAATTTTTTTTCTTTACATTATCTTCTATTTCACTCCATTGATTTTAGAGGGCATAGGTAGAACCATAGAATAAAAGTCTTATCTATGTATTATCTAGTATAATGGTCACAGTATCTTTTATATATATATATATATATATATATATGTGTGTGTGTGTGTGTGTGTGTGTGTGTGTGTGTGTGTGTGTGTGTTTCAAGAATAAATTTACTGAATCAAGCATGGTCCCATCATGCTGATAAATTCAATAGGTAATTTCAAAAGTTACCTTATTGGGCAAAAATGGAGGCATTAAATGGAAAGGCATAGTATGCATTGACTATGGCTAGATAGCCAACCAGAGTTTTAGCACTATAGAAATGTTTATGCTATGATCTTATTGACATTAATTAGTTTTATGGTGAGTCTTCATATAATAAACCATATAATAATGGAGTTTTAAGAAAATCACTTGTAACTTAAAAGATCTCAAGCTCCAAAAAGGCATTATACAAAAATAATAATGTTAAAAGAATAAATGGAATGATCAAAAGCTTCAACACAAAATTGTTTTTTTATGCATCTCCATTTCACTAATTCATGTCGAAAAGAGTATCATTTAATATCATATCTAAGTTCAAAGATCATCCCTTGCATGGATAAATTGGTTATTGGGTGCTCATCTTACTTTAGATAAGATTGGGAAGAATCGTGGGTGCTTTGTTGTCACTTCAACTTAATATGACTTGTCATTGATATTGATATGTTTTCATGTTGATTGAAATACAACAATACTAGGCTATTATAACCATTGCTTTCATAGTAACTGTTCTACACCTCAAAGTCACATTCACACTTCCTGGTATTATCAAGCATAGGGGTTTTTGGATAAGTAAGGTGTGCTTCAACATGGTTATCTAAAATACATTACCTTAGTAATTTGGATGATTCTTAAAAGAAATATGCCCTAAAATAAAGAGTAATCTTAACTGGCGTAAAATTCCTAAAAGAAATGGAAATAGAAAATAATGAATAAGACTTCTCAGGCAATAAACAAGCTATCAGTCTACATACAAACAATGTCTTTTGAATTTTTAATTAGAATCACCATGACCCTCATAGAAATGAAGCATAGAATGCAAACATAGGTAATGCAAGATACTATCCAAACAGAGTCATAAATTTCCTAAATCGACTTGCATATTTTGGCCGTCGATATATCTCAATGATGGATGTCGATCTATATACTTGTAGTCCTAAGAAAACAAAGAATGGTGAATGATCTAAGTCTTGCTTTGTATCAACTTCTTCCTACCAGAAATCGAGCCCTTCACATCCCTGCAAATGTTGATTCTCCTTTCTCTTACGCAAATCTCACTGTCACTAGGGGCCTCCTAGGTGACCCATGTCGCACCTCACAAGTACGTTGGTCCCCACTCAAGACACCCATTTGTTTACAAGAGCTCCCTCACTGTCTTGGATCAGACTCGGTATTACCTTCATCTTCACCCAAACCAAATCGATGAAATCTTTTCCCTTAAGATTCTGTTCAAGAAAATCTTAACTCCCAACTACTATGCGGGGACGTGAGACAGTTGAGGCAGGCGGCGCAAGATTTTCTATAATTTTCAGTGGTTCTCAACTACTCTATATTTATCTCTCCTCCCTCTAACTTCTCCCAAGTTTTTTCATAAATTTTCCCATGCAGATTTCCAACTCCCCCCTTACACAATCCCCTCTAGCCTAGTCTTGCTGCTACGCGAACAACTTTCGCAACTTGGTTTACATTGTGCAACCATAAACATTACCTGATCGGTGCCCATGACTATCATTTCTATCTCCCATCCTCTGCCCCCAAAAAAAATCCTACCAGAATCTCTATTTAAAGAGATTTGAGGACATCGATTGGGCTTGTCCAGATAAGCTAGGAAAAAGCCTCCCGAAAGCAAAGTAAATAAAAATGCTTTTAAAGCAAAACTAAAAAAGGAAAAAAAACTCCAAACAATAGATAAGATCATTCATGCATATCTTCTATTATTGCATATCACCACCTTGTTCTCCTCGTGTTTCCCCGCCAACCTCTATTACTTCTTGATTTTCCAAAGGGGCATGTAAAAGATGCTCCCCCATGCAAATCCCTCGGAGTTCGATGATTTAGGCATGCGTTAATTAATTTAATTTTATCAGTGGCATAAAATACAACTTTAAACTCTCTATTTCATCTATTTGAACTTGGAAACATAATTTGGAGTGTTCAACTTCAATTGCATGCACTCTATTGTGGAATAAATCAGAAAAATATTTAGAATCCCCCGAGAAATTCAACAGAGGTATTACATTATTTAAGTTGCTACAGTATATGAATATTATTACTTCATTAAATATAACTAATTATTTATATTCATTATAAGTGTACACTTCATTATCAATATTTCTTACATTCCATTTTATTTCCATTCTTCACTCTATTACTATCCTCCTCTAAAATATACTTTTAATTGCATATATATTTACCTCAATTCTTACCTTGCAATTTAACTCTTAACCCAAATAAAAAGTGAACACTAATAATTTTTATGGCTAACTCACATCTAAACGTCAATACTAAAACCATTGTTATGTTTATTTTGGCCTTCCATATAATAACACTATCTCCAAACAATGATAGTGATGTTTGTTATGTTTATTTTGGCCTTCCATATAATAACACTATCTCCAATCAATGACAGTGATGTATTTAAATGCAAGGTCTGATCCCTTGCCTACTTGGAAGGTACCTAATTGAAGAGAATTATGGTTGGGAAGGTTAGAGTAGCAAAATCCATTGGAATCTCTATTTTATACATTAGAACAATTAGTTTTATTCTTAATAAAAAAAACAAAAAAATGATTGATCAAAAAATAGATTAGTCATTTATGAATTATCAACTTCAATGACCAGAGTTAAACGTGGATATATAGCTAAAAAATGTTGAAAAAAGATTCTCACATTTGTATCAGGCTCTCAGGGAGCCCATTCAAAACTTTTTAGGACTGCTAACTAATAGAAGATGAGATCCTTAGTTTCCGCTCACCAAGATAGAATTAAGCGGAAGAGAGATTTTCGTCATTTGTGGATTACTCAGATTAATGCAGCATCCCGTGCTAATGGAGTCTCCTATAATCAATTTATACTTTTTTTTTACAAAAGGCAATTGTTTACAAATCGTAGAACACTTGTGCAAATAGTTGTATTAAATAATAATTGCTTCTCTATGATCTTAGAAAATATTCTTGTATTATGAAATAGTAAACCTCAATCTCCTGGAGAAATTCTCTGAGAAACTAGAGACAATATGAAAATGAATTTGGGATGAACAAATCCACTTGGATAATTCTATTTTTATTCTAATTATTTTCATTTATAAAAAAGAAAGCAAAGAAATATGTGCTATCTTTGTCAGATATCCCAACTCCGATTCAATATAGGAGCAAGTTTATTTCTTAGGCTCTAATTTATTTTCATTTTAAAGAAAGAAAAGGTATCAAAGATAGAATACGATTAGATCAATTCTTTTATTTTTGGCTAAAGAAAAGTTTTGTGACATCTCAGGGTGGCCAATTAGTAAATTGTCTTGGACTAGTCTATTAGATGATGATATCCTCGATTGATTTGATCGAATTTGGATAAATATTTTCCATTACTACATTGGATCAATGAACTAAGATGGTTTATATCATATAAAGTATATACTTCTACTTTCAAATTTTAAGGATACTCACGCAACTTAAGGATAAACTAAGAGCCAAGGTATTCACATTTTTTTGAATCTAGAGGATCCACTCCGCCATATCTACAACTCCCATGGGGGCTATAGATATATAAGACATCCCATATTCTTTATGTTTTGGTTAAACAATGATTTTTGTCCAATCAAAAGATATAAATTCTATTATTTTTACTTAGTAGTTAGAACTAAATAAGAGTATGTTGAAATAACACATGAAAACTAATTGAAATTTAAGGTATGTAAGTATGTATTCATGAATTCAACTAATAACAGAAGAGATGAAGATCATGCATGTTAAATAAACATAACCTAAGCATATAGCTTTATTATGATTTTGTCATTTAATCATATAAGCACTAAATCATATAGAAGTAAAAGCATGGCCTTACAAAAATGATAAATCTTCCTATTTTATAAAATACTTGCAATAGTCCATTCTTGACATCTTTACAAGGAGCAAAATAAAGAATCTTCATTCTAATCATGCAACTATATTTTTGAAATGCATGTTCCTCTAGCTACTATTTTATAAAATACTTACAATAGTCCATTCTTGATACCATTACAAGAAACAAAAGAAAGAATTTTCATTCTAATCATACAATGTCTTATAATAGCTTTCTCTATTTTCATAATATGTTGGATTTTATTCTTAACATCTCAAAAATGTCCTTTTTTATAACTAATTTTGAAAGGATTGAAAAAATATCTACAAAATTCTTTTTTTTCTCATTATTTGTCCAATTTTTCTAACAATTTTTTTCCAAAACTTTATCTCACCCCATTACATTCTATTCATCCCTATTTTAACACCAATCTCTATTTTTTATTCAAATTTGAAAGGCATTATGTACTTTTATATGCAAAAGTGTAATATATCCCTCATACGCTCCATTTAATCCTTAAAATTCTACAAATGCAGTATAATAGTATTTTTTCGACACTTATATTCTATATATTCTTTACATTGGAGCATTCTTCATTCTACTCTTGCATGAAACAAAATTACTATTTATTTTTATTTTCCTACAAGTTACAACACTTGGTTTGTCTTTGTTGCATGTTATATGTATTCTACATTATTATTCTTGGCCAATAGAACATTATATGCTCTAGTTATATCTAGCATTCTATTTCTAACTTATGTTATAATATTTCATTATATATGTACTACAACAATTCTTCATACAATTTTTATATTTCTATTGACTACAATAAAAATTTCCTATTTTTATTCTTAACTTATATTCACCTTCAAGCACATTCTAATTTCTTTACTTGAATATTATTTATCATAATATAACTTTGCAATTTTTTTCTACATATTATTTGTTTTCTTCTTTAATGTTGTAAGTTATGTTACTTTTATTGATCTGATCTTTCCTCTTTGAAAAGAATACAAACCTATTTTCTTTTTCATTTCTTCCTCTTACAAATATTATTCACTCATTGAATAATATTTGCTCAATTTATTATAATTTTTTACTATGCCTAGTTTTACTTGAATGTATGCAAAATAGGCATGCATATAAACACCACACAAATTATTTGGGAAAATGCCACAAAAAATGTGATATCATTTATATAAAACTATGGTTTGTTGCACTCCATTACAACAATTTGTCCAATTAAGAGGTGATGTAATTTATTGATTCACTAAACAAAAATAGTTTTTATTCTTAAAATTATTCTCTAGAACTAGACTCATGGAGTGACCAATTTGAAAATCAATTTGAACATTTCAATCACTTAGATAAAAAATTATCCAAAGAATAATTAAGATATACTATGCAACCAATAATATAGAAGCAATAAATCTAGCCTATTAATTTTTCTAATGTCCCATTCAAGTATAATTTTGAATTCAAGTTTACAAGAAAAATAAGTCTATAATAATAATCACAATTAATATCTCCATGTTGATAATTTAAGCAATGTCTTCAACACAATCTATTAATGGATATAGAGAGAACTAAAATATAGATATACTTGTAGGTTGGAAATATCCTCAAGATGGAACAAAATTAAATTTTGATTATACATTTTGGGGGAATCTTCAGGCTATAGATGTTGACTATTTTCTTCATAATTCTAATAGTTTTAAATTCTAATCAGAGGTTTGAGTAAACTTGGTTTAAAAATGAACAAAAGTATTAGTAGGAAGATCTCATTGTTAGGTTAATGCTAGTATATAAGAAAGGATATAATGAATTAGTAATAAAAGGTAGTGTTTTTACAAAGGTTGAGGCCCCAATTGGGGTATGTGTTCTTATGAAAAAGAAGCATTGAAGTGGTCCCAATTTTTTTATAATATCATGCATATATGCATTGCTATTGGGGAAAATATTAGAAAATTTCAAGCAAATGCAATTGGCAGCTGTAAAGCCAAATGAATATTAAAAAATTTCAAGCAAATACAATTGGTAGTTGCAAAGCCAATATTACAAAATGAGTTTGTTTAAAAGGCTTTAGAAACTTTCAAGCAAATGCAGTTGGCAGTTGTAGATCCAAATTTGGTTGAAAACTGGGTTTGTTTAAAAGGCTTTAGAAACTTTCAAGCAAATGCAATTGGTAGGTGTAATCCAAATTTTAAATAATGGGTTTTCTTTTTAAAAGGTTTTAGAAACTTTCAAGCAAATGCAATTCACAGCTGTGAGCCAAAATGAGAGCTTGAAACAAGGCATATTCATTATAAATAATAAATTTTGTTCTCATAATGTGCCTTCAAGTTTTAAATGAAAAATTTATTTGGAGTTTTCATTTCATTCAATTTTTTTTCATTTCACAAGAAAAATTTGGTCTCATGGAATCCATTAGAGTTTACAAATTTGCAAACAAATGGAATTTTAAATCACTGTCAAAGAATGCCAACCTACTAATGGACGTCCAAGTCAATATTTCAAGTTGAAATGGTGGCCTTGTTGCAATTTTTTGCCATTCCCTATCAATCACGTTCATTGTTCGCCGCGCACGAGCTCCAAGTCTAATAGTTCGCCTTTTTTTTGTTTGACAGTGATAGGGTTCAATTTAAAAAGGCCCTAATTCAAAGGGGTTTGGTCGAACAGGGGTTCGGTCGAATAGGGGTTCGACTAAACCCCTTTAAAATATTAATTTCCTATTGAATTTAAAGTGGTTCAGTCGAACCATAGGTTTGATCGAACCATATGGTTGGACCAAACCACTTTATGGGTTCGGTCGAACATGTATGTTCGACCAAACCAATCTTCCTATTGAAATTTTTAAAAAGTTGATTTTCCTTCCTCTTCTCAATTGTAAACCACTATTGTGGTTTCACCCTTGTATAATCATATTTGAATATATATTAATTAAAAGGTTTGCTACAATAGTTGATATTTATTGCATTAGTTTTTTCAGAATTCTTGTTATAGTTTGTGCAAGTTGAAAACCAGAGAACTAGTTGGGTTCCTACATCATTCACAAGAAATTTTCTTTATTGCTTACATTTAAGACTGTATAACAAATTAGTGCTAGGAGGAGTGGTATTTGATCGACCAATTAGTGCATAAATTGAGATGGTATAGTTTCTTTGTTGGAATTGATCAATCCAATCATTATGGTAAGGCTTCTTTTCATATTTGATTTATGTTGTGATATCACGTGTCGTATGTTGTTGATTTAATATGCCATATGATCTTGTATGGGTAGTCTTTAGATGTGTGATGGAGTTTTGGTGTGTTGTGATGTCTTGTAGAGTTTTATTTGATGTTTTGTGGAGTCTTGTGATGTGTAGTAAAGAATTACATGGTGTTGTGAGTGTTATTCAAGCATGTCTATCATATTGATTTGTGATTATGATGACACCTATGTAAGATTTAACAAGATAAGAACATAATAATATATTGTTACATGGATTATGAACTATCTTGTGATCCTTTTAGGTTAAACTAATAGTTGATTATTTGAGTTTCTTTTATTCTAAGGCTTCATATTGCCTTTCTTGCACAATCAATGTTTTGATGAGGTGGAGAGCTCTTATAAAGTGGAAGCTTGTTGTGCACTTCTTGTTTGTACATTGTATAATGAATGCACCTTGACTATTGCTAATATTTTGTCATGGATACACTTGGCTTGATGCTATTATTATACTTGTACTATAGTGTGCTATTGACCTTATTGTAATTTATGGTTTGGCATGACCTTGTTGTAATTGAAATATTAATAAATGCGACTTGTAAATGAACTACATTTGTAATGAGATTTAGATTTACTTATTATATATGATATTTTATTTGTAATACATATATTACTTAATAATATTCAAAGTGTGAAAATTTTGAAGTTGTTACAATACCACCTTAGCACACAAATTAACACGTCTTACATTCAAATTGACAAATAACAACTAATAAGAAAGGAGTATGCTTGTAAAAAACATTTGAATTTGAATTTAAGAATAAGGTGGTGATTTCCATACTATAAATTTAACCCAAAATAAATAAATAAATAAAATCTAAATTAATTACCAACTTTTATAAAAGACATACCACCTTTCTACTAATAATTATTTTAAAAGAAAAATAAACCAATCAAAATAAACCCATATATATATATATATATATATAACATTTTTCACCCTTAAAATTCTTATTTCTTTCTCCTCAAATCTATAAATATCAATTCCAAAAATTACAGTGTGGTCAACTCTTCTTAATTTAGAGTGAAAAATGCTCAAACACCCTCACTAAATTCACGGAAGTCACCATTAGAGAAATATTTTACCTACTCACATTTCACTAAATACATTAAGAAAATCTCATACTGGTAGGACCACCTTATAAATTATTTTTAATCTTAAAAATAATAATAAATTCTCCCATTTACAAAACCCTAAAAACTGCTACCCTACTACCTACGGGCAAGGAAAATCCCCGCCAAAGCAAGCCCCACACAATTTGCTTCCCATATTAAATGGAGTAGGCCCCACCAAATAACAATAAACAAATAAGAGAATACTCTCTATTTTTTAATAAATAATGAATTCCACAATCATAACAAAATTGATCAAACTAGAGTAAGTCAACCCAAGTTAATGAACCATAGTTATTTTTTAACCTTGATTGAGTTCAAGATTTCCCATCTACACAACACGATTACAATGGAAAAGCAAATCTAAGCTATAACCTAACCACATGGTGAAGTTAAAGTGAGCAGTTGTAAACTAACCACAAGGTGAAGTTAAAGTGAGCAGCCTTAACCTTACCATGGAGTAGAGTTAAGTTGTATGGATGTTAAGAGTGCGGTCCCATGGAGGAGGGCTTCCTTAAAAGTCTCAGCGGGTGTTGCTTAGCTTTTTTAGGAATATTTTAAAGTACATGGTCCTATGGATTTAGTTGCAATTCTGCTTAAAAAATTAAGCTCCAAAATATATGGACACTGGTGGTCCCGTGAATTTAGTAGTGCACTGCTGCTTAAAATTTTAAGCTCCGAAATTTGAGGAAGCTGGTGGTCCCATGGATTTCATGTTGCAATTCTACTTAAAAATTTAAGCTCGGAAAAATTAACATTGAAACAGCTGCCAAAGCTTACCAGAGTTGGATGTAAACAATGAAACAACTACCAAAGCTTACCTTGCAAACAAACCAGACACTGGGAATTCCCCAAACCTTTATTTATAATGCTAAACTGTGGAAGCCTAAAAGATTTAGCATTTAATACAAGATAGAATGTCAATGAAAACAATTAAGCAGTTGCCAACACTATCCCTACTGATTTCAAACCTGTAAAATGAAAAATACTGCGAAAAAAACAATGATAATCATTTTCCCTCAAAAAATTTTTATTTCTGGTGATAATCTTGTGTTTTAGATGTGCGACAAGTGGCACACAAAACTCCTAAGCTGTAGGGGCAATTTCTAGCCCCACCCCATTTTCACTAGCTGAAAGATTCATTCCTATACTATACGGGCTCCTATTTTTTTGGAAGAGATTCTAATTAATCCCGTAGCACAATTTTTTTTTTCCATGGAACCTCCTGCTCCACCAAAATAGAAGCCCAAGCCCCCCCATGGGACCATGCAGTAAGATGTTAAGTAGTCTCAGGGCTAACTTCACATATCCGTAGAGAGTGGAAAATAGGTCCGAATTTTTTGATTGTTTTTTGGGCTTGTTATTAGCTTAAAACGCATCTTCTTGAACCCGTAAAGTGAAAGGTGGTCAAAACCCATAAAGCGAAAGGTGGTCAAAAAGGGTGTTTTTAAACCTTTGTCCCCTACATCTTTACCACTTCACCACTACCCGTTCCTTGGACAACCAATAAAAGCTTAAAAAAATTCAAGGTGTTTTCAATGTGTTTTCATTAGAAATAGATATGCACCAATTTTTGGTTTAGTAGTGAACATATATTGGTGTAATTTGTAACTTTTTATTGCCATAATTAAAACAATGTCATGACTAAAATATAAATGGTTATTGGGGTCAGATAAACATGGAGTCAACAGCAATTGGATCATGGACAGCAACTGGCACATTTCCCTAGCGAAGTAGCGTTTATAAAAAAAAAAAAAATTGGGTATTTTAAAGTTATGAATTTGTGATGGAGGAGGATAACAGGGAGTGTTGAGCACCGAAGGTTAAGAGGTCTGGTTAAAGCGGGGTTAGGTTTTGCGTTTGTGGGTGTTTCAAATTGAGGAAAGATTCACAGTTGAATTGCAAATGGAAATGGCAAGGTGTGGTGATGGAGGTGTTGTGCTCTGATCTATGATCGTAGATGTTTAATATGTTTTAAGAAAATCTGACAGAGAGCCGCAGAAATATCTTTCGGCGGGTGGCGGGAGCATTGGGCACAATTAGTTTTGGTTGTGGGAGGGGCAGAGGAGGCGGAAATCTATCCGCCCAGGGTTTTCATTTTTATTTTCTTTCTGACCACTTCAGCGCACAGTTCATGCAGACCAGGCTTCAATTTTTTGGCGAGGATTGAGTAGCAAGGATTTTCTGGCCAGGGTTTTGCTCATATCTGCTTCATGCAGGCTTGCATGTTTTTAGTTGGCGAAACTTGCAACCGGATTTTCAGTTCGAATCGTGCTTGCAATTATAAAGGTACTCTTATGCTTCGCTCCTGTCAATATTGATTTTTTTATTGAAACCCTAATGTTTAGTTGCGGACGCGGGCCTGTTGTCAAATACTGCGTGGAATGCTTTAGTGCGATAGGTGATGTGATGATAGTCTGGAAGAGACAGAAGAGGTTACACAGTAAACATTAGATAGTAGGCTGGTCAAACAAATTGGGTGCTCGTAAGTAGGAAAATATTAATTGGCAATGTAGTGTAATAGGGATGAGGGGGAAAGGGCTAAAGAGATTGCAGAGAAGAAGTTTGCCGCAAAAGATCTTTTGGGTGCTCAAAAGTTCGCTCTCAAGGCACATCATTTGTACCCCGAGTTGGATGGGCTGGCCCAGATGATGGCTGCTTTGGAGGTCCACATTGCAGCGGAGAATAAAGTCAATGGGGACATGGATTGGTATGTGATGCTTCATGTCAATCAATTTGCTGATGAATCCACTGTGAGAAAGCAGTACAGGAAATTGGCTCTGCTGCTCCATCCGGATAAGAATAAGTCTGTTGGAGCAGATGGTGCTTTCAAGCTTTTGTCTGAGGCGTGGAGCGTACTCTCAGACAGAGTCAAGAGAGTTTCTTATGATCAGAAAAGAAAAGGGTTTCAGCAGAGGCCTTCGCAACCACAAAAACCAGCGTCGACCCCATTCACTGATGGTAATGCTTCTAGTCACGCCGAAGGCGTGTCCCTATTTGAGCTTATGAAGCTCTTTTTGCCCGACGATGGCTGAAAAACACTGAGGTGAGAGGCAAGAAGGTTCAGATATCTGCAACCGTGGATCCCAGTCTCGATACACATATATTTCTGCTTCGCGGCTATTCTTTTTTTCTGATCTAAAGAGAATATTAACTGTGCTGTATGTATTGTAATGAGACTTCTAGATTGAGACTGTGTCAGTTTTTAACATCAACGTTTCGCATCATATTCCATGATCCAGTATGATCCATCATCAGGATGCTGTATGTTTATTATTACTGCTGTACATCTTTCTATAAGCCATGTTTGTTTTTATATCTGTCTCATCACGAGTTCAAACTTTGTTGTTTGGACATAAACTTAATCTTCTATTTTTTTAATAGTGTTCATAGACTTGGGTAATGATTCACATAAATAGAATATCCTTTTGGAGATTAATCTGCATCAATTTTTCTTGTGCATGCACTTTGTTATTATTTTTTTTGTGTTCATTTTGAGTATAACAGCAGATGTGCCTGACGAGAGTACATTTTAGTCCGTATTTTTACTTGTGTCTATAGTCACTCCCAACAAGGAGGCCCCTGTTAAGTTGTTGTGCTCATAGAATTTCCAGCAGCAAGAAGGAAGAACTTAGAAAACTCTCTTTATCTGGTAGATGTACCAAACAAGGTTGCCAGTATTGGAGTAAAAATGTTCACTTTGTGGATTCAGTCATATCGTGATATTACTGGGACTGAGCTTTCTGCTTTTAAAATGTCGCTCAGCAACTTGTGACTCTTTTCTTATAATCTCAGATTCTCAG
Organism: Sequoia sempervirens; assembly: GCA_007258455.2. NCBI lineage: Eukaryota > Viridiplantae > Streptophyta > Pinopsida > Cupressales > Cupressaceae > Sequoia > Sequoia sempervirens. The sequence goes on from VDFB02296056.1 coordinate 19,926, forward strand.
CTTATCCTAAAGTGGCTTTTGTGTTGAGATAATCTTATGGTTGAGTGGATGTAGTGGTTTAGTGAGTTCCTTATGTTAATAGATTTATTTCTTTATTTATGAGAATTTTATGTAGTAGTAAATCTATTTTGCGAGATTCTTCATTTTGTTCATTTTTTTCATCAGATTTTACTTAGTTTATGGTTTTATAATGCAAGTGATAGGTTAAGGCCATCCTAGTTTAGACTGAATTATTTCATTTCATTGGCAAATTAAATTTTGAGCTAGAGATTTCATTGGCTCATTATTATGGACTGTGGAAATCTAATGTCTTTGAAATTAAATTTTATTTTTTAGCGCTTTTTCAGTTCTCGAAAATATTCAGCACATTAACATTTTATGTTCCTCGGGTCAATGCCTCTTTTAGAAAAGTTTGTGACTTGGTTTAAGAACCCTTTTAAGACTCGACTCACTGTCTTCTCGAACTCTACGTGGACCACACAGTGTGACCCAAAACATCTAAGAAATAAATACTCTGAAAATTTAAAATAAAACTTTTTAAATTCAGAATAGTTCTAGACTAAGTCACAAGGTTTGAATTTGAATTCAAGTTCGAGTTCTGGCAAGGAAAAAATTAGAAAAATAAAAATTTTGGATTAAATTTTCCTTATGAAATTAAATAATATTAATAGTATATAAAAACTAATAAATATTATATATACTAAAAATATATATGATGTAATATATTTTCTTATATATAATAAATAATATAAATAAGCAAAAATTAATTTATTACATATAAAATAATATTAAACATATATCAAAACATAATATAAATTAATAATAATATTAAGTTAAATAATATTAAATTTAAATATACTAAATGTTAATTTTTTAATACAAAAGTAATAAAAATATACATGATTTAAATTTTTTAATAAAACATAGATAAACAAAGTAAATAACAAATATAAGAATGATTGAAAACATATAACAAATATTTAATTTTATTTAAAAATTAATAAATGAAAACAAACTTAATAATTAAAACCTAAATATTTAATCAAATACTTAGAAACAAAAGAATAACATTTAAAACTTAAGAACAAAAAATTAAACTTCACGATCACACCACGTTGCATCCCCTCTCTTGCCATAGTCGAGTGGATTTCATCCCCTCAAGAGAAAGTCTATCTGACGGAATGATCAAACAGTTGTCTCTCAAGGAACGAGGCAAGATTGTACAACCCCCTTTGGAAGTTGATTCGGCCCACACCCCTTTATAATAGTGTTTGATAGTTCCATGGGATGTGCCGCTAAGAGCAAGAAGTTGGATTGATTGAGAGTCACTCGTGAGGGCAATGTGGGCATCGCTTGTACAGTTCGAACCGCAGTTGCTCCGCCTGGTCTATGTCGAATTAGTTCTGGCGAATCCTTCAAACCACACCTGCTTTTTCGGAAGACTACATACGTGAAAAGCCCTAAAAAAAATTTTTTTTAAATATATTCATATTTTTATTAAAAAAATATTATGCCTTTACCTGTACAAATATAAGGCGAATTTGAACGAATTTTTAATCATGCTTTGACATTCACTGAATTTCGAACTTCATAGATGAAATTTGACGAACTCTGTGACTAAGGTTCTAGGTATCCTTGGAAAATAGCTTTCCTCTTCTCTTTGTGTTAATTTTGAACATCAATAGCTTACAGTTTTTCACTTATAAAGTATACAATCAAACACGACAGTCTTTTCCTGCGACAAAATAGCCTAATTAATGTTTAGGCATTTTTCAATACCACAGAGCACTACCTGACTACAACATCGTAAACATATTCTAGTAATTAAGTAGTGGCTTAGACAATCTTCACATAAATGAATGCACTCTAAATGCCAGAGCTTATTATAAATTCCCATGAATATGCTTGCATGAGATTCAAAATTTGAGAAGTTGAAGTTGTCTCACCATATAACAAATAAAAAGTTAAAAATTAAAATGAAGCAAACTTTACACTTTGTACAAAATGTTGGTCAAATAAAAAGAAATGTTTAATCCTCAAAATTCAAGCTGAGCCAAACACCATGGTTAGCATCCTCTAGCACTTTTAGTTCTTATTCCTGTATTCATTTGAAAGAGTAACCAAATAACTCGTTTGGAAACTATAGAAAATCGAACTCACTATAAAACTAAAAAGTTGAAAATTTGAAATAAAGTTTGATACTAGATGAGGTATTCCAACATTTTTTAAGTCTAGATAAATAGGAAAAGGGTTACCTATAAATAATTTGAAGGATGTTGGAACAACTCGATGCTGGGAAGCCCAAAATATGCCATACTTTTTGGACAAGTACAAGCCTAGATCTATAATTATTGGTTTGGCTCTCTGATACTTGACACCTCCAATTTGAATTAAATGATGAGAAACTTGTATTCAAATAATTGACAACGCAAATAATTTCTTTTATTATTCCACATAAAATATAACATCAAGAAATTGATACTTCACACACTCACAATTTCTAGCCAATATCACTTGTATGTTCAATGAAATTGAGGCCCCATGGCAAGTATGTGAAAATATGGTGTAAATCTGCATGTGCACCCACAATCAGCGTCTACTCGGGCAAAGATACTTTAGTAAACTGGATCCCTCATCAAGTCAAGTTTCTCAACCCAGAAACTGCAACAGTAAAAGTAATGAGAGCAAAAAGTGGGCACTAAGTGCACACAGTGATTAACCTTCCAAGTACTCACACCTTGTTTGTGGTACAACTACAGATGCTGGAATTTGTTTGAGAAAATCAAGGATAATTGTTTGTTATTTAGTATGGAAATGCAGAGGCTTCAAGCTGAGAACATCATTTGGTGACTGTAATTGCTTTCAACAATTTTGGCCATAACTTTAGACCTTGACCAAGTGACTGGAGAAAATAAATGTGGTACCTGAGTTCTTACAGACAAATTTAAAGGAAGAGTAAACTCAAATCACTACTGAATTTGACTCCATTTTCCGACAAACGTTTGTCGGTCATTCGACAAAACATTTGTCGGACAATCGACGAATTGACGAAAAAAATTTGTCGCTATTTTTTCGTCGAAATTCTGATGCCAAATTAAACGTCGAAATAACGACGCAGATTCGTTGGTCGTCGACATCATAAAATGACTTAGATGTTCATCGGAATATCAACGAAAACTTCGTGTATCCACCAACGAATTACAACCAAAATGCAATTACAATGGCTCTTCTGAAGCATCAAAACAACACCAGAAGTTTGTCGCCATTTTGACGAAATGGGCAAGGAGTTACGACAAAGTCTTTATCGCAGCTATAGCAACTTTGTCGAACATTTTCGATGATTCGTCGGTGACCTTCGTCAAAATTGCGACAAAACAATGCAATTTTTTTGAAAAAAAATTTGTTGAAATATACCATCGCGGAAACTCTTGGTGATGACCATCGAAGCCAACCCATCGGTGAGAGATCAATCATCGGCATAGGATAGAAAACTCACTCGGATAGTCCATGTCTTGCCGATGACTTCCATCGGCAAGACAGATCCAATGTCACACTAATCTAACCTCTTCAGGAGTTTTGAACACTGCTGGTTATCAACAAGACATTTTGAGGGTCTCGTCAATTAAACAAGTATCTAAGAGCAAGTAAACAAATGGAACCTATTAATTTTCTTATTTTGGGGTTCTTTAAATCATAGAATAGATACCATCTTCTTGTGTATAATGTACTTATATTCATATTTGAATTTGAGACCAATTGTCATTGCACATTCTATTTTACTTGCACAGAGTATTCTATAAGCAATATATTGATAATGCCAAATGATTTATGGTGTTGTACAAATCTACCTATCATCAAAGTTCTGTTGTTCCCCCTAGAGAATCATGCAAAGACTTACTTCCATACAAATTAAATGATTATTCTCACAATGGCAATTGTCTAATTACAACAACAATTCCATAAAAGGTTATCCATGCTTCATAAGAGATGACTGATCATACATACAGACTACAAGATGCATAGAAAAAGCATTACACTTGAGAACAACCAAGGGCTAACAAGGGAAGGAGTTAAGAAATGTCTGGATTGAAGAGAAAATGTGTAGGGAAAATGCTAAGCAGTGTCAAGAGAACAAAGCTTGTAGAACATATTCTTGACCTAATCAAGCTCTTGAATAACTTAAACAAAATTAAAATACTAACACATACATGAGACATGTAATGAACTTCCAATATCTGCTATCTTTTTTATTAATGCAAAGGTAGGTAAAGGAGAAATAATTATAATTGTAACACTATTCATAGTCCAGTAAATTATGTTCGTCATTTGTGTTCAATGGACCTCAGTTTTATCATTATACTGCCCATATAATACCATACTTTAATCCAGGGTTCAACTATCTCAGATCTAAAGAAGCACCTTCAATTAACCATTTAAAGTACTATAAAATAAGGTAAGACTTTTACTTGAGAAAGATTGGGTACACTTGTAGATTAAAGTTCTCGCAATCATCAAGATTTATTGGCACATAGACACAACCTACAACATATGAAGTAATGGATGACTACAACTTAGTGAAATGGTCCTTAATATGTGACTAATTTGCAAATTGATTGGTAGAAAACAAGGTTACAAACATATCTACATGAAAACTTATGAGGAAAATCTACTGTAATCATCAAAATAGATGAAAAATGCAAAGGAAAGAGCCGAGCTACATCTCTAGAGCCTAAAAAAAACACATGCAAGAAACATGAAAAAAGGAACAAACCAGTTTTTGGATGAATACAAAATGGTGCCTTTAGCAAGTGATTCATATGCTTTCACACCTGATAGGACATTAAGAAGATTTTAGTCTTCCTCTGTGAAATTAACTACTTACAGAATAAACCCAAAAACCAATATTATATACCTCCATGTCCAGCCGAGCATAGGTATAAGAGAAAAAAAATTCCTCAATATCATTTCACTGCCTAAGGAAAAATACCAAAGTGATGTTTTAAATTTCAATCTTCACATAGGCTCCCTTATTGCTACACATGCATATACAAGCATTATCCAAGCTCTAAACTATTCAAATATTAAGGATTTAATTAGCTATAAGATGGAAAGTTGTTGTTTAGACATAATCCATCATCTTTTACATATCTTTATTCACTCCTAGCACTTTAGATAAATTTGTGTAAATACGTCAAGACATAAATGTGAATCTTTTATGAAAAAGAAAATTCTTAAAAGGAGGGTGGAGAGAGCAAAGGGTAGGGGGCAAGAGAATGCTTGAATGTATAGCAAAGTATAACATTTTGATCATTATAACAATGAAACAAATCTTAAGTTTGAAACATTAATATCATTTACAACATTTATGATCAAGAATGAATGTAAGTAGAGAAACTTTTGCATACCTGCTGATGGTACAAAATTTCATGCTTAAGTGGAAGCCTCCCATCAACAACAAGATCTGAATATCCGTGTATCTATCTCAATCGAGCCTCTAAACCCTTCAGAGTTGTCATTTTTTCTACTAACCTATTAAGCACAAAAGTCAAATTTTAGAGTTATGTCACCACTAAAAATAGAAGAAACAGAACTTTGAAACCAAATCCACACACAACACAATGTGGTATTCATACAAAGCCATACAAACAAACTAAACTCAGAACATTGGAATGGAAAGAACTTCAAATTATGATGCAGAGCATGGATTCAGGGTATAAAGAATCATTTTTCTGCCACCATAGTTAAAAGTTAGCACTTTCTTTCATCTTTGCATATTGGTTTGATGCTTCAAACGATGCATTTCTTATATTGAAAAGTGCATTACCTTATTGAGCTTTTCTTTGTTTTAAGAATAGTTTAATATTCTCTACTTAACAGGGCCAACCATGTAACAGTGGAAACTCATTTGCCCCCCCCACTCACATCACTCTCAATTCCCCATACCCAATCATATAAGATTAATTATTCATTCATCCATTAATAACATATAACATTCATTCATCCATCCATTAATAACATATAACATTCATTCATCCATTAATAACATATAACATTCATTCATTAACATATAACATTCATTAATTAACATATTCACATTCATTCATTAACATATAATATTCATTCTTTCAGTTTTTACATATTATCAAAAATATGGTCATCATGATATGAATACAATCACTTTTTTTTTCTTTTTCTTTTTTAAAGCTAAAAAATCTGAAGTGGAGTATCATTTTCTAAATCATATGTCCCCCCTTTAGTTTTTCCCTTTTCTCATGATCTTAATGTACGCCTAGTCATACTGCTCTGACGTGGGCCTTGCTGCAAGGGGGTCTACAATAATAACAAGAAATGTTAAACTGGTATGTTTTATTATTATTGTTACAAAGTATTTCATTAATTAAAAGAACATTAGAGTGGTTCTCTTTACGATGGGTCCACATCATGTTCAAACATTTGCAGGCTTCAACATGTTGAGCACCCCTCCCTCTCTGCGGTTGGAAACAATGAAAGGTTACATTAATTAATACACCAATTGAAATTAAATATGTTTAAAAAAGAACGTACGGTGGTCTTTACACGATGGGGCCACATCATGTTCTGATCTTCTCTAGCGATCATGCTCAACATGTTGATCACGCTCTACATGCTCTAAAGTTGAAACATGAAAGGTTACATTAATTAATACACCAATTGCAATTAAATATGTTTAAAAGAACTTTAGAGTGGTCCTCTTTACCTGATGGGGCGACATCATGTTCCTAATCTTCTCTAGCTTGATCATACTCAACATGTTGATCACGCTCTACATGCTCTAAAGTACTAGGATGCACACCATGACCTTCATCTGCAGGTTGTGCTCCACCCTCACCAGACTGCATTCCAATGTCATGTGCAGTATTATTATTGCTTGAATGTTTAAAAAAAATAGGCATGTAATTACTTTATGGTGGAAATTAATATTGAATAGATTGCACAAGTATTCAATTTTAAATAAACTTTATTGATTTTATTTACTTGCGTGTCAGATGCAGTGGAAGATTGTGTTTGCCCAGTCAAGACTCTTAGGCATTCGGCCACAGCTCCATAGCCTTGCTGGAAGGCAATCTTCAGGTCATCTTCTGTGGGAACTCTGTTGAATTCAAAGCCCTACATTTTTGCATAAGATCATGAATTTTGCTTCTTTCCTCTTTGGCTTTTGGCACTAGATTTCCTTGTTTCTTTTAGGGAGACATTCACAGACCTTTGTATTATGATTTGTTCTTCTGCAATTTAAGCAAAAGAAAACCTTTTTTTTTATCTCCACAGTTTGTGTCCAAGTTTGACCACCATAAACTAGATTCAATTCTTTCAAAATTTCCTTTATTGCTAGAATTTTATTCTTGCATAAATCAGTGATTCACTGTTTCTAAGTTCCACATCTAGGGTGATACCAAGCAAGTCACCTATCTTGGTTAAACACTTACCAGACCAATACTCCTATGGAAGATTATATAGTCTTAGCCATTGTGGGCCTTCTTGCAGATTATACAACAAAGGATTAAAATTTCGCTCCCAATGCTGGAGAAATAAATATGCATTTCCATTTTTCCAAACTATTCTATTTATAATTTCTTCCCTTGTTTCCTCTCTTTTGAACACAGCCACAAAAAAGCCTCTATGTATGAAATTGATCATTGGATCGTCCTTCCAATTCTTGATGACCCAGTCCCCTATCTCTTTGCGTGTGAAACATTTTCCTAAGAAACAGCCAATAACGGCCATCCTCTCAAAGAGACCTGCATCTTCTAATACAATGTCTGAAAGATTGATTTCAAACTTTTTTGCAACTTCTCTCTTTACCACATTCTCAACTAATCACTCTGATCCAGATTTTTCTAAGAGTTTTTTCTCACCATCCCTTCTTGGATTCCCCTTCTCAGCATCGATCTCCTCTTGCACCATTTAGTTCCTTGAGTTGTTTTCTAAACTTAAAATATAAGTTATATGATATTTATATTTAACAATAATATCTAGATAAATTATAATATTATACTAAAAATATTTAAACATATAAAACACTATTTTATTTCATTATATTAAATTAAGAATATTCTTAAAAAATATAATTTATAATCTAAAATTAAAAAAAATACCATAAAAATATTTTTTTTTCATAAATAATAGGAAATATAAATTGTAACAATTTATATTATATAAAATTTTATATATAATAATAATAATATAATTTATACACTTTGAATATTAGTGGAAAATTAGAAACAATATCTAATTTTTTGGTGTCTTTCTTTATTTTTTGTTTTTGACCTTATAATATGAATGTAAAAAACATATTTTCTAGTGGAAATGTAGAAAGAATATGGGATTCTTTGCTTCTTTCTTTCTATAAAGTATTTTATTTTTTTAATATTATTTTTATTTATTTTATATTGGGTTTAATGGTCAAATCTTTTTCAATGGTCAACCATCATTCTAACACATTCTTAATCAATTATTAAAATAAGCCCATAATATTCATATAGAAAATGCCTTTGAGAGAATAAAAATAATTCTATAAAATAAATATATTAAATTAATTTTATAATTAATTGTATTTTAAATTTCATATTTTAAATATATATATATATTAATTTAAAATAAATATAAAAAAGCAAAATTAAAACTTAAAAAATTAACTACACTCCTATTAAAAAAAAACTAAAACAATCTTATAACACATTAAAAAAAAATCATTTAATAAAATCTCACATTCCTACAACTTAAAATGGAAACGGCTATCCAGCCCCTAGAATGTACCCGGGCATGGATAGTCATCCCATACATCATAACTGCTGTTTTCCATTCTTCAGAACAAGTTAACTTCCTTTTCACTCTAGTTAACTGTAATATTGTTTGGAGCCAATAGAAAACTATAGTTTCCTCTGCTTTTTTATTTTTCTGTTTTAATCCCCACGCCAAGCAACTGTCCGTCTTTTTCCCAGCAAGAACGGAAATATCTCAAACTCCTATTCCATACCAGTTACAAAGATTTGATTTTTCAATAGTAATTTATTAATTTTATATATTATAAATATTTTTTAAAAAATAAAATTTTATTAAATTGAATTTTGTATTAAGAAATTATTTGAAATTTTATTTTTAATTAATAGGGTTAATATAAATTTTAAAAAATATAAATTAGATAAAAATAAATTATTAGAAAAGATAGATTTTTTTAATAATTAAATAAAATATTTATTATTAATTTATAAGAATTATATAAAAATTGAAAAAGAAACTCAACTTAAAATTTATATGAATTCATTTGAAAAACGCTCATTATGTTTAGTTGAAAACATGTTTTATCATTTATTTTGATGAATTGATTCTTATAAACGTTGATGTAAAATATGCATCTTGATTACAATAATTTAATAATTTTTAGATTTCATTTCTTTATTTTGAATAGTTTAATAGTTTAAGTAATTTAATAGAATGATAATTATGTTTGTTTTAAATTTTTTCATGAGTTATTTTCCTATACAACCTTTAACATTTTCTTTTATTAATTTTAATTAAGTTATATTATTTTTATGGAATTTGTGCTATGTGAACTGTAAGGTAAAATCTTAATAGAACATATAGGATCTCTCAAATTAAGATGTCATATTTTATAAATCATATTTAAGAAAATTTTAAATTTAAATATATTTTTATTTTGTTTAATTATAAAAAATTGAATTTGATTTTATTTATTTTATTTCAAATTAAAATTTTTTAAAATATATACCATATATATAACATAGATAAAAATCTTATACAATTTAAATATTTAAAATATTTAGTTTTAATAAATTGTGAAATTTAAAATCAAAGATTTGATTTTAATTTTGTATATTATATTTTATTTGAAAATAGATATAAAAAATGAATAACCTCATTCAAATTCTAATTTTCTATATTAAAATTAAACTTATTGTTATATTTTTTTGATTTCTCTTATCACTTTGACATATATTTTTTTATTAAATTAATTAAATTTAAACTAAATAATTTGTTAAAATATCTTAATTTTTTAAAACTTTACAAAAAATTAATACATTTTAAATGAAAGTCATTCATGACATGGTCTTAAATTAAATAAATTTAAAACTAAATAATTTATTGAAATTTTCTAAATTTTTAAAAATTTACAAAAATTTAATTTATTTTAAATGGAAGTATTCCAAGTTGTTCATGAATGTGATGATTAAATCATGATATTGTTGTTGTAGTTAGCAAGAATCAAATATATTTAAAACTTAATTTAAAATATATTTTTTTCTCAAATTAAAAACTATTTTTTTCCTTTTCTACAAGAAAAATTATTACATCATTCATTATTTTGACTTAGATGAAGAGTTCAATTCTACATATTTTTCAAATTAAAAATTGTGTTTTCCTTTTTCACAAGAAAATTGACTACAACTTTAATAAATGAGATTGCATTAAAATTCGTAGTTGGGGAAGGCATCTAAGAGTCCCTAGAATTTGGCATAGCAAATTCTATTCAATCTCATTTCCATAAAAATATTTTATTACATATGGAAGCTAAACAATCATCTATTATAGCCAAACAATCTAACTATATGGGCATCATTTGTGTATAAACAAGAAGATCATGTAATATAATGACACATTGCTTTACTTGCAATCATGAAAATTTCTTGGAATTCACATTGTTTATGTTGTGTGTATGAATGAAGTAAGGTCTTCTTCATGTTCGTTAACTTAAGGTAAATGACACAATATGAATATTATCAAAATTAATATAATATAATTAATATACTAATCAATAAGTAGACATAAAAAATGCAAACCATATGAATACCATATTTACATGGAGAAACCCTTATATAAAAATATTTGTGCCACAAAAAGAGACCCAAGCATGTATTGATCTCAATAACAAGTAGGTCCACTAATCAAATCATGTATCCTTTTCACAATGAACTAGCATCCTATAAGTACCTAAAAATAACATCGCAAGCATGGACCATCACATCCCTCCAATATGTATAAAATTAAAAAAATAGAAACTATCAAGTGACATTATTCAAAAACAATCAGTCAAAATCATAAGCCATGTCAAAAATCTAATGCCCCATAGTCTCATGGCCAAGAAACTTTAAATCATATCTCATCTTGCACCTCCTACACATCTTACAACTCTCTTATGTGTCATAAATTTTGTAATATTGAATTTACTAAAAAATAGGTATTCTATTATAGTTGAATACATAGTAAGAGAAACTAGAAGATAGTAGGTATATATGTAAATGTGATGAAGATTAAAATGGTGTTTATGGGTTATTTAAAATGTTTACTATCTAAAATGGTGAGCAATAAATTATATTTCCATAGATAGAGGAATTAAGATAAGCTCTCAACCAATTAGGACTAAGTTTACCCATATTTATTTGTATTTCATGTTACTTTTCATAGAGAACCAAATCATTAGTTCTTGAAATAAATAAGGGAGAACACACTAATCATATAACTATTTAAGCCATTGTTAGTCTAGGTGTGAATATTTTGTAAGATACTTACATGATGTTCATAAAGTTCCTTGATTTATTTGAGATAATATTTACAATAAGTATTATCAAATTAGTTAGAATATCAAGTAAAGCTCTTGAATAGAAGATATTTTAAGGTCAAACTTGGCATAATAATCCTAGCACTATAAGAAAAAATTAATGTGATTAATGTGTAGTGCAAATGGATTCTTATATAGTAAGCCAAAAAATAATATAAAAGTTAGATATGGTATGTTTGTAAGACATTAAGATGATTTTCCCATTATTCTTAGAGGTTTTTACTTAACCATTGTATTGAGAATTAATATGGTTTTGAAAACTGACATTGACTATGGAATCTATTAAGGTTCTTTTCCACATATTTATTTTTAAATGAAGAAATATTAACAAAGATGACAATGGAATGCATTCCAAAGTTTGAGATAATTTTTCCATTAGGAGCCAACAAATTACTTTAGTAGTGGCAAGGAACAAGCCAATAAATTTAACCCATTTAGTGAAGTAAATTGGTAGAAAGAATAATAAATATATATTCCCTTGAAGAAAAAAAAGGTCTCCAATCATTTAGGCATAGCAATACAAGAAGGAAGGGTTATCATCAAGAAACAACAAAGTAACTAATTTTATTAAAAAAAAATAGTATTTTGCATTGCAATTGTTGTCATAGGGATTTTCACCCGATTGTTAAGTTCAAAACTCTTAAACCCTGTGCAACATGGGACTACTCTCAGGTTGTGGGTAACCTATGGTGAGAGTAGACCTCTAGATTCATGGGTTGGTTCCCTTTGAATATATGTTTAAATACTAGCGACTCTGATGGGAAAAGGGAAAGAAGGAGGTGCTTGTAATTAAAACCTAATACTAACAGGTGATGCACCAAAAGGTAAAACTTGACAATGTTGTTGAAAATCACAAAACCAGTCAACTAAAGAAGCTACACTATCTCACAAATCTGCTACACATGCTTGCAAAACTGATTCTTATGAAAGGTTTTAGCTTTCTGATGATCATAAAAAAGGAAAAAAATGGTTTTTTCACAATTTTGATGCAACAAAATAATAAGTTCACATTCACAGACTTGCACTATAACATGCTACCTCTTGCATCAATATTGAAGGAATTCTGATAAAATAAAGGAGAACACAGTATTTTAATCAAATCATCCACTAAGAATACTAAAACCAAAAGAAAATTGAGGAGGAAACAAGCTTCTTTTATTGAAAATCATGACTCTCTTGCATTAAAAATCTGTCAAAACTCACAAGGAAGGAGTTACAAAGTATGTATGCTACTATGCAATAGCCTTGAACAAAACTCTAAACTAGAGAGAAAATGAGAAAAGAATCAAACTTATACAAAGGCTCCAAGAATTCAAAATTTGAATTTTGGCTCCAATTGACATGATGTGTTGTCAAAAATCCAACCTCTCCCTCAAATTAGGCATCTAATTGAAAGAAACTCCTCAAAATATGCATGAGGAGTTCAAAATCTGAAAACAATCCAAAGGGTCGTGCATAACTGAAAATCCCTAAAAAATGGTGTTGAAATTGCAAGAAATGAGGATTTAAATGCCTCAAAATCTTCCTTAAGTCAAACTCCAACCACTTGGACTCTTAACTGAAGTTGAATTGATGATGGAATCAACACATTTCCCTATTCTTCCTCCATATGTATGCAAATCTCCTTAACTGCCTCCAAGATGCATGCAAAGGCTTTTAAAGCTCCATAATTAACTCCCTTTAACTATATCTTTGAAAATTTATGTGATATTTTTATTTTGCATTCATAAGTAACTTTTATTTAAAGTGACTTATATTCCATCACTTAAATAAAGTTGTAGAAATTTGATTTTAAATACAAAATATAAAGGAGTTTTGATAAAGTCAAAGGAAAAAAAGGCTTAAGCTTGATTTAGTCTTATTAAACATTTAAAAGAATTACAAAGGCAAAAATAAATGCTACACATGGTGAATAAAGATTTTCCAAAAAACTAAAGGCAAAAATGCCTTTACTTTCTATCGGCCTCTTTTAGGGCTTTCAAACCCTGAAACAAATGGTAAACATACATTTTCATTTTATTTCATCTTTGTTGCCTTAAGAGGGCACCACCATTGAGCAACTAGGGTTTGATTTCGAGCCTGAAATTATGCATTCTATGGAATTTTTGAAGGTTCTGTTTGATGATTTTCTCACAAAAACACATGGTAAGCTTGATCTTTGTCATGAATCTAGCTTTTATTTCCAGTTTGCAGCCATTTATGACATTATTTGGCTGCAACTATAGCATACAACAAGAGAAGATAGGAAAATTTTAACTGCACCAATATGGACTAGAAGACATGAAATGAAAGGTGTGAAATTAAAAATAATCCCTTGAAGAGGGAATGCCAAACTAGAGGGTAAAAGTAAAGGCATGGTGTTATAAGAAATAGAGAATTCCCTAGTGTGCATAATTATTAAGGATTTAGTTAAGAATTGTGGGCTACAGTGAATGTAAAAAGACAAAAGAGACAAATTAATTAGGAAAATTCATAAAGACCTAGGACTATTGGAGAATGAGAATGGAAGAATGTGTATAGTGGCTGATAATTATGAAGTGATAAAAAATATGACATATTGGAAAAAATTATAAACATGATAATAAAGGAAAATGAATGAAACTCCACAATACAAGGGAATGGATGATATTTTTATGGGATAAACAAGACAAATGATGCAAAGTCATTGATTTTGGGATAATTTTATTTAAATGAATAAACTAAGTTTATAGTCTATAAGAAGGTTTCATAGCAATAAATTGAGATGGATGGATCGAGAAATAAATTAATAGGAGTAACATAGATTATTGTTAATTGAAATTTAATGATGGGGATTAAAGTAAGGGTTCAAACAAGATTCAACTAATACAGAAAGAGAGAAAATTTGGTTCAAATAGAGTCTAAGGGGACGAAGAAGGAAAAAATTCAAAGGAATCTACAATATGTGTGTTATTTATAAATTCCTTCATATTGGTAGATGAATAAATAGGATAACCCTTATTGATATGTAGTTCATAGGGTAATATATGTGTTGTCTTCAAAAGACTAGTGGAACCTCAAGTGGAAGAAATAAGTAATATACAATGTTTTAAAGTGATCCACCTCACTTGGTAACAACAAGAAAGATGCATTTAGCTTCTAGAAGTGTACCTTTAAGATCAATACAATCTAGAAGGATTCTCAAATGATACTTCTTGAATGGTAAACCATTTTATATGATAGTTTTCAATGAATGAGGAGGATCAACTATAGCTACGAAAAATAATCATGATCCTTAATTCTTGAGAGTGGATCTTGATGAAGAAATTAGAGCACAAAGATTTTATAAATAGATTAAAATCCTTTATTTATGGATAGATAGATAGATAGATAGAAACCATTAATAAAGTACATGGAATTTAGGGGAAAACAAATAGTGATAAATAATCGCATGTACCTTGTATAAATATATCAAATAGTATATTTAATGTAAAGGATTATTTAAATGCAATAAGTTCTAATATAATACTTTTGATGGTGTACAAAGGTTCCAAGGGATTGGAACTACATGGTGCAACACTTAACTATAAAAAATCCACCATAGTGCTATATTATTTAAGGAGAAATAAGAAACTTAGTCTAGGGGGATATTGACCTAAGATATTTGCAGTATAAAAGTAGAGTTGTAGATTTGACATCCTTATTAGAATCATTATGTAATACCTTTTTGGGTGAATATTTCTTTCAATATAAAACATCTTGAATTAGTTTCCTAACAAGCTATATAGACAACAAACAATAGTACAAGGATAAGAAATAAGTAGCCATAAAGGGAAGAAGATTTTATACAATTGGAGGAAAACCTCCTTAAAGGAAAGGTAGTTACACTACATTTTTCTTTTGGATTTCAAAACAACAAACCCAAGGCCCCCACTATCCCATAACTATCATCCATGAGATGTAAGATGGATTAGTCAAAAATTGTAGAAATCATGGTCGACCATTTGAGTCATCAATCAAAGTATAGAGGGGCTCAAGATTTTGAAAACCATCAAGACATGAAACCACTTGTTTATGATCAAATTTATCAAAAAAGTGGATAAAAAATATAGATACCAAAATGCACTCAACCAAAATGACCTACTAGAGTCATGGAAAGATCACAAGATATTTCGCTCTTGAAGGTGAGTACATTTTTTTCTACTCCTATCATTTTCTATGTTAAACCATCTTGAGCATAACAAAAAGACATGAGTTTCCAATTTTTCTTATACAATTCTCTTGAACAATTTTTTCTCAATGTGATTTTGGGAAATCTATTCTACCTCTTCATCAAGGTCTCATCTATCACTTGTTTAGATAGGAGCTAGCTAAACCATCAATCCCTTATTTTAGGCCTAAAATTATTGCAATGACTCTAATTCCCCAAAAAAATTATAGTCAATCTTCCTCCACTGTCTCAAAAAATCATCTAGCCAAGCCAAACACCCCTCAATAACCCACAGTTCTTATGCAAGATTAACTTGTAAAATTCCCTATAGTTAAGATTCTTGTGCCCCCCACCAACCCCCTAAGGTTAATGTTGTAGATCACTCTATCTCCACTCCCACTGAAAATGTGATAAAGTAAAATTCATTTTGGTTAATGATTCCTCTAAAACTCATCATTTCCTTAGCCCTAGCCCCTCTAACAAACCCCATGTTACCAAGTACCAAGGGTATTGACCTAAAATAGACTGCGTAGATGCCCAAAATAAAGATAAAAAGTGACTCTATCCACTAGTACAACTCTTCAATTATTCTTCACACTATTGAGTAACATAATTGTTTGGGTCTATCAAAAAAAAGAAACCTCCAAGAAAATCATGATCTCCATAACAATGTTATGAAGTAGTTTTTTGTGTAGCTATATACCTTTAACCTAAGGTTACAACAGATTGAAAAAGTAGTGTTTGATCAAGCTAAAGGCCCAAAAAATAAATATGTAGAAGAGGAAATATGGACTAAGTTGCAAAAATTTGTGGCTTCTTTCAACAACAGGAAAGCCTTGAGAGGAAGTTTCTTAAAATATAGAAAAACTAGGAAGGCATTAAGAATAAACTCTATAGCCTCCTAGCGATGAGTAAAGAAACCATCAAGACTATACCCATCAACCTCTACATATTAGAAGGGGGTACTTCTAAAACTAAGGACAAAGAAAGGACCCTAACACTCAAACGCTTGATCCAATGGAGGTCACATTTGAAGAATAAGTTAATTTTTCTTCAAGGAGTCATAGGAAACTATAGGCCTACAACATCAAGTTGATAGTGATTAGTCTACATTTTTTTTATTTCATTTATTTTCTATATATTTGCTAGCCCTATGTAGGATTGCTAGTTTCAATCATTTTTCAATTATTTATATTTCATATCTCATGAGACATTTTTTATTTATCTATTATTTCATTGTAATAGTGTCTAGTCCCTAAAATAATCCCAATTTTTATCAATATAAAAAATAATTAATATTATTCTTGAAAAATATTAAAAAATTAATTATTAATATAATAATTATATAAATAAAAGTTAAAAATATTGTTTAAAATTATACTTTAAATTATATTTTACTAGATAATACAATAATATTTTTATCTATGTTATATATAAAATCAAATTCAAATTCAATTTTTTATATTTAAATAAAATAAAAATAGATTTGAATTTAAAATTTTCTTAAATACGATTTATAAAATACCACACCTTAATTTTAGAGATCCTATATGTTCTATTAAGATTTTACCTTGCAGTTCACATAGCACAAATTCCATAAAAATAAAATAACTTAATTAAAATTAATAAAAGAAAATGTCAAAGGTTGTATTGGAAAATAGCTCATAGGAAAAAAATTAAAACAAGCATAATTATCATTCTATTGAATTACTTAAACTGTTAAACTATTCAAAATAAAGAAATGTAATCTAAAGATTATTAAATTATTGTAATCAAAATTTTTGTGTGCATATTTTTGCATCAACATGTATAAGAATCAATTCATCAAAATAAATGACAAAACATGTTTTCAAATAAACATAATGAGTGTTTTTCAAATGAATTCATATAAATTTTAAGTTGAGTTTCTTTTTCAATTTTTATATAACTCTTATAAATTAATAATAAATATTTTATTTAATTATTAAAAAAATGTCTTTTCTAATAATTTATTTTTATCTAATTTATATTTTTTTAAATTTATATTAACACTATTAATTAAAAATAAAATTTCAAATAATTTCTTAATACAAAATTCAATTTAATAAAATTTTATTTTTTAAAAAATATTTATAATATATAAAATTAATAAATTACTATTGAAAAATCAAATCTTTGTGACTGGTATGGAATAGGAGTTTGAGATATTTCCGTTCTTGCTGGGAAAAAGACGGACAGTTGCTTGGCGTGGGGATTAAAACAGAAAAATAAAAAAGCAGAGGAAACTATAGTTTTCTGTTGGCTCCAAACAGTTAACTAGAGTGAAAAGGAAGTTAACTTGTTCTGAAGAATGGAAAACAGCAGTTATGATGTATGGGATGACTATCCATGCCCGGGTACATTCTAGGGGCTGGATAGCCCTTTCCACTTAAAATACCGGGACAAATTGATTTAAATGAATTGCCGTTTTCATTAATGAATTATTAGTTAACTCGCCAAAGGTACGGTAGACATCATGCGTCGTCATGCATGTATGGTGTTGATAGATTCCCATCTATAAATAGAGATAGATTTTAACGTTAACCACATCTATAGGTAAGATTTAGTGGCAGTTAAAGAATAAAACATGATCTTGGAATAAAGCATGATCAACCAATGGATGATAAACGCAGATAGTTTTTTTTGCTTTAGTTATAGCTTTTAGCTTTCTTTTAGTTTGTTTTGTTTTATTTCCCTAGCTTTATTCTTTCTTTAGCCTGCTCGCTGTCTATCATTATTGTCTTCTGATCGTTGAGGGGATTTCATATTCAGCGTTGTTCACTCCGTTTTGAGCAGTCATTGATATTGTTTCAATTTCAGTTTACTGTAAGAGCTTTAGTTTTCAATCGTTCAGTCTAGTTATGGAATTTCCAGGTCTGTCCGACTGGATATGCGATGTATTCAGAAGGGTTAGGGCAGCGGGATGCATGATTTCAGACGAGGGATCCTCCTCTCCACCGCTCTCCATGCAGACCAGCAACGAATCTTCCATCGCTGAAAGACGTCTCCGTCGAGCTTTGAGTTACCACCTGCTGCACAGCATCTATGTTCGCCCAAATTGGATCGAAGTATGCCTGCAAACGGATAATGTCAGGTGCGATGTGCGTCCATTTGAGTCTATGAATATCAAAACTGATTTTCCAAATGAACGACACTTCCCTGCCAAAATCTGTTTGACAATTGGCCCTGACAATCGATGTGACGTCTATTCTGTTTGCTTGACTCTATCATCGCATTATCTCGTCATGACAGACATTGGTAAGGGTAACTTTTGGAGATTTCAGCACTCAGTCGTCAACTATAGCGATGCAGAGATCTACTGGACTCTGTATGATACTACCGGAATGGCGGTATTCAACAATGGGCTTCCAAAATTTTCAGTGTTGGACCCCAGAACATGGTCCATTGGTAGGTATTCCAAGGCTTGCAGAGCTTTCACTGGGGAAGGAGGGGTGGTCTTGGATGATCATGGATATCCCATAAAATGGATGTTCAACAAGGATTTGGAGGGACAGACATTGAAGTGGATTGTTAAGGGTTCTGTCTGGTTAACCTCTTGGCCAAATACACACCGAACTCGGAGACTAAACGCCATGATTTTCGTCAAGAATTTGATCTTAAGTTGACAGAGTCTTCTGCATCCACACAACTTGAATATTTTATGTAAAGACTTTCTAATAATAGTAGTGGTTGAAACTGCCCTGCTATTATGGGGAAAGGGGATAATGTCGATTAAAAGCTTTTTCAGCTATTATTTTTTGTCTGGAAGAGTTCGATTAGTTGTTTTTAGCTGTGTGGGTGTTTGTTAACTATATTTAGGAATTCATATGGTGAGATGAAGAGTGGGGAAAGAGACTCTTTTGTAAATGTTTTATTTTCTGAATATATTCGCTGTGTTTCTGTTTTGGTAGATAAATGTTTTTATAAATTTCAACATATCTAAAAAAAAGGCCAAGGGCTTGCAGCAATAATGAAGAATTATAGAATGTGTTCTTTCTGAAATATGAAAAGAAAATTACCTTCTATTTAAAAGAAAAAATTAGTGAAATCCATAAAATAATGTAAGAAATTGGTAAGATTTTTTTTTTAATTATAAAATTTTCATCAATTAGTTTTCTAAGATTTAATTTGTAATAAACTTATAAGTTTAACATAAGTGTAGAGGGAAAAATGTGTATCCATATTTTTATTCTATGGAATTAATTTGAACATAAGTGTAGAGAAGAAAAATTTGTATCTATGTTTTTATTGTTCCTATGCTAATGCTAAAATGTGACTAGATTTAATCAATATATTTTGGGTTCAACTACATGATTTCTGATCATGAACGCATACATAATAGTGAAGGACAATTAACAAGAGAGCTTATATGTATGCTTATTGCATCAAAAGAATGTGATGAATCTTCAAAATAACTTTAATGAAATAGACAATGTCCTTGATAGTGTCATAAAGACCCTAAGTTAGGGGAGATTGTTAATATAAATAGTGGACATCTAGTAAGCATGTATTCCAATGACGTGGATCATGTCATGTATATACATGTAAGAACATGCTAAATATATATAGAAAAATCATTCAAAGACGTCATAATATTTGTTGAAGTAATGGGAACAATACTCTATGTAGCAATACTTGTAAATTTATGTGAAGAAAAGTTAACTAAAGATACATCTCAAATGGAGGTTCTAGTAGATCTCCACAAAATTCCACTAAGAACTCATCATAAATAAATAAAGGTCGTAACATATTTCTCTCCATAAAATTCAACTAAGGACTCATTATAAATATGTAAAGGTTCTTGTGTGTATGAAAAATAAGTGCATAAAGGAATTTAAATGAAATATTCAAACACACCAATAAGACATTTAATAAAACAAAATATAAAAGGAGTAAAGAAGTGTAAACTCTATTCTGCTTCCATTGTCGTCCTATTGTCCTCTATCTTTAGTGTTTTTGTAGATTTCAGCCTTGTGTTCTCAGATTGTATGGCTAGGCTCAACAAACTGTCTTCCTAAAGAACGAGATTTTGATATGATATGCAAGATTAAGCTATGATGATAGTGATAAACTTGAAATTAAAATGATTGAATGAACTAAGTGCATGAATTCTACTTAATTGCCTATTACCAATGCTTGGATTCACACAGGTATTTATAGATTTTTCAAATGATTTTGATTGGCTGATATGATCAATGGTTGTGATAATTCCTGGTAGATCGAATGGTTGAAGAAAGATGAAACTGAAGGAGAGGATAGAAGAACCCTAAAATCAGATTTTTCTATTTTATTATGAAAGAGGAAAAAGAAGGGAAGATAAGAATAAAAGAAAGATTAAAAGCTGATAAATAATTAATTAAAAAAAAATCAATTATTTATTTGTGGAGGACATTCAGCTTTTCTTAATTAAATAAAATATTTAATTAAGCTTTTAAAAGCAGAAGAAAACTTGTGGTGAGAAAAGAGCTTTAATCAGTTTTATTGAAAAAAAGCAGAATATCTCATAATTAAATAAAATATTTAATTATGATATGAGAAGATTGCACAATTAGGTTAAAATACCTAATTTTGGATTTAGAAAGAAATCATAAGATATTTTTAATTAAATAAGATCTATTTAATTAAATCACTTTTATGAAATTAATTAAATGAAACATTTAATTAATTAGAAGAAGAATTAAAATAGAAGAAAGGGGAAATATTTAAACTTAATTAAATCAAAAGATTTAATTTAAATTCAAACAGTGATAATTAATTTAAATAAATAGAATGTATTTATTTAATTAATTAAGTGGACATGTGAAAATAATTAAATAAAGTAAATTTATTTAATTAGGAAAGAAGAATAAGATGAATGAAAAATATAATTAAATTAATTAAATTTAATCATATGTAGAGGACTTTAGAAAACTAATTAAATAATAAATATTTAATTAATTGCCAGGATTATAGACATGACCATTTTTATGCGTATACAGATGCGCTAGATCAGATTTAAAAGGTTGATGAGTACCACAAATGCCCCCATGAACTTCTTGTAAAGCTTTGTCAGATTCGTCACGTTCAAGACATCGAAGTAAAGTACCATCAAGACCACGGCGATAAAGGGTATCAGCGATGAGGGTATATCGAGAGGATTGTCGGATAAAGTTACGCTTTTGGTTGCGGGATAAGTCAGGTGGTAAAGTGTCATCTTTTAGGTAGGTATAAATTTTACCATACCAGGGTGAATCGGATCCTACTAGGTGGCAGATAATTTGGCTTTCGGGTGTGTCATAGGCGGGTGTCAATAATTGTTCCACCAGAAATTCATAGCGAGTCTGTTTTTCTGGGAGTTGTATCAATGAGGCGATCGTGGCCATAGCGTCAATAAAACTAATTAAAGCTCTTTTCTCACCACAAGTTTTCTTCTGCTTTTAAAAGCTTAATTAAATATTTTATTTAATTAAGAAAAGCTGAATGTCCTCCACAAATAAATAATTGATTTTTTTTAATTAATTATTTATCAGCTTTTAATTTTTCTTTTATTCTTATCTTCCCTTCTTTTTCCTCTTTCATAATAAAATAGAAAAATATGATTTTAGGGTTCTTCTATCCTCTCCTTCAGTTTCATCTTTCTTCAACCGTTCGATCTGCTAGGAATTATCACAACCATTGATCATATCAGCCAATCAAAATCATTTGAAAAATCTATAAATACCTGTGTGAATCCAAGCATTGGTAATAGGCAATTAAGTAGAATTCATGCACTTAGTTCATTCAATCATTTTAATTTCAAGTTTATCACCATCATCATAGCTTAATCTTGCATATCATATCAAAATCTTCTTCTTTAGGAAGACAGTTTGTTGAGCCTAGCCATACAATCTGAGAACACAAGGCTGGAATCTACAAAAACACTAAAGATAGAGGACAATAGGACGATAATGGAAGCAGAATAGAGTTTACACTTCTTTACTCCTTTTATATTCTATTTTATTAAATGTCTTATTGGTGTGTTTGAATATTTCATTTAAATTCCTTTATGCACTTATTTTTCATACACACATTAAATGGCGCCCACCATGGGGCCTATGCCCCTATTTTAGACTTCTTTCTTGCAGGTTTTTCTTGCAGGTTGGCTCACAGGTTTTCTGGCATTCGACAACGCATTAGGAAGATTCGAGAAATTTTATTTTTGCAGGTATTTCGGCGCATTTGAAGACTGTTTCGGCGCATCCATGAATTTCTGCGGCGCATCCAGGAAACAGAATAGCGCATCCATCACTTTTTGTAGCGCATATAGGCATTCAGTTAGCGCATATAGGAAATAGGTTAGCACATCTTTATATGTTTCAAAAAATTAAAAAAAAAAAATTGCATTTAGAATAGCGCATCTAGGTTCTGTTTTCGCGCATCTGAGTAACAGAGCAGGGCATTTATATTCTGTTTTAGCGCATTTAGGCCACAAAGTTGCGCATCTGGTCCCTGTTTCTGTGCATCTGGGGGATAGAGCTTCATATCCGAATTGTAACCAAAATTTTGAGTCTGACGCCTTCCGCAGACAGAATTTCTTTCATTTCTTTTTGCTGGGTTTAAAATGAATCAATCTAAGGTAGCCACCACACCTTTATCATGCAGTTAAAATGAACCCCATGTCTGTTGTGAAGCAAAATCTTCACTTAGAGTAAATCACTTTTGATTTTGGTGCACATAAAATGAACTTGTTTACTCTTATTGACTGTGCTTGAAAGTGGTAGGTGATTATGCTCTCACCCTGTGCAAACTAGGTGATCAGAAAACTAGACCCACTTTTCCCTGTGTAACCCTAACTCAATAATTGAAGTATCCTCTCCCCTTGCGCACTTGTGCGATCCTGGGTGCAAGAGAAACAGTTATTGACTCTAGAAATTGGGCCTGCCTTAAGGGAAAAAGTACTCACCTTAAGGGACGACTCAAACCGGCAACGGAGCTAAGGCCAAGCTACCCCTGACCGGTATATAAATGTAAATCTTAAGGGAAAACCTAAGGTTGCTTGTGCGGATGTGTCATATGGACGGAGTTGTACTCCCTTAAACCATGTTGAGCTTAACCTCTTCAGGCTGGAGTGCCACCTTAATGGTGATTAATCTCTTGCCCCATGTATGGCCACTCGAACGAGGGTCTCGAACTAAAAACCATTGTTTAGAAAGTCAAAAACCTTCTATCTGCTAGTCCAGCACCGGTCGGTGTGAAGCCTTCCACACTTTTGCAGTCAATAGTAGAGGTGATCAGCTCGCCATGGGAGTTTCATGGGGGTTGGAAGCTTGGTTGGCCTGAGAAGAGAGTGCACTGTAAGGGGGAGCCCATGCAACCAAGCTTCTGGATTCACACGCTACTGATATGCGGTTGGGGAAACCCACGTGGAGTCTAGCGGATATTGTCCTGGCCTAACCTAGGTTGTGCTTGTCTTATTCTGTGTTTGGCTACAAATCAACTTTAATCAGACTATTTGCTGTGCTTTCAAAACATTAATTCAGATAAAGGATCATCCAAGAACAAACATGACAAATTTTAGCTGAAAACTGGTCAAAACTGTCCTTAGAAAAACTGTTTTAGCGCATCTAGGGAAAACTGTAGCGCATTTCAAATCTATTCTAGCGCATCTGTGTTATGTTTCGGTGCATTTAGGGTATTCTGCTGTGCATCTGTACTCTGTTTCTGTGCATCTGAGCTATTCTGCAGCGCATTTGACTCTTTCTCCAGCACATTTACCATTTTCTGTAGCGCATTTAGGAAACAGAATAGCACTTTTAGATTCCTGTCACAGACCCGAATCTCTGAGATTTTAATCCCATGTTGAGAAAGTGGAAATCAACCAAGTTCACCAAGAAATCAGTTTTCAATAGGATCAAGAAGCCCAAAACAAATTTAAGTTACAAAAAGACTTTAGATCGTAGGCAATTTTTGTATAAGAGCCGAGACATCTTGCTCCATTATCGCACATTTCTCCATAGATACCAAGACTACATTAAGGGATTCACCGACAATTATGCTATAGAACCTTTGGCTACCCAGGCTTATTATCAAAGATTAGTATTGTCTCAACGTCACAATCTTAATCAACCTCTTGAGTTTGAGAATATACCACAACCTTCAATTGAATATTCAACGTGTCCTAATCAAATCCTTCAGTAACCTTTGATCATATCTGAGGATTTCTTCCATATGCCTATTTTTACAAGATCTCAACACAACAAGCTAGGAGATACATCTCAACAAGAAACTTCCACACACAACATTCAAGAAGAAGGTGAATGTGATAGTCCTCTTTTTAGTGTGAGTCACAATCCCCTTTTTAGTGACAACAATATGGCTAATAGAGGGGAAGATTCATTGCTTAAAAACACAAACAGGAACAAAACTCCCGTAGACAGTGATAATGAGCAAGAGGAAGAACTTAAAGAGGCGGAACAAAATCCCAAGTTTCTTAAAATCCTTGAACAGATTATACAACGTGACAAAGAGAAGTATTTTCTTTTCTTAGCAGATCAAGGAGCCAAATTGCCTAAAGACTTTGATACTGAGAAATTAAAAGCCACAGAGGAAGAGCCATCCCTATCTGAATTCGCCTCCTTCAAAAAAGAGTTTAGAGAAATGCAGGGAGAACTCAAAGAGTTACGAGGAGGAACCGCAAGCAAGAAATACACTTTGGATGACATATGTCCTTATCCTTTTGATAGAAGTCTCAACATGATTCCATTTCCTAAACACTGTGAAATCCCCAAATTTGATCGTTATAATGGAAAATTAGACCCAGTTGACCATGTTAGAGACTTTCGAAACATGACATTGGAATTTTCCCACGAAGATACATATTTATTGCAATTATTTCCTCGAAGCCTTGGAGTCAACTCTATGGAATGGTTATCTAAGATTACACCTCCTATTCGAACATTTGAGGAATTGATAATTTTTTTCATAACACAATACTCCTACAACGTTCAACACCAGATCACCATGATTGATCTTTGCAAAGTTACGCAAAAACCTGGGGAATCTTTCACTACCTTTCTTCAAAGATGGAGGAGAATGTTCGCTAGGTACCCCCGTCATGTCCCTGAAAAGGAGAAAATGGTTACTTTCATCAATAGCCTCAACTCAGAAATGAGCTATCGTTTAAATCTACACTGTCCACCTTCCTTTGAGAAATTGATTGAGGATGCCATCACCATCGAAAGTGCTTTGGTCAAAAGAGGGACAATAAAACTTGATAGGGACAACCCTAGCTCATCTAATCATTACAACAATCAAGACAAGTCAAAATTTTGGACCCACAACAAGAACATTGTAAACGATGGTGTTGTAGATGCAAATCATATTACGACTAGGCCATTTGTTCTGAGCACCCCAAACACTACTCGTAATAACAATGTCAATTTAGTCGCGAATCTAGGAAACAATCATCCTCCTCCAACGAACAACAATCAGGGGGCGACCAACAACCAAAACTACCGGGGAAACAACAACAACAACACTCTAGGGAATACCTCAAATACAAACTCACAACGTTTTCCATTCTTCTCCAATAGAAGAACCTTCACACCACTAGGACAATCCTTGGAATCAGCTTTCAAAGAGGTTATGGAAAAAAATGTCCTTACGTTACCACCACAACGCAATTATGAACCTAGTATAAAACCTCCATCATGGAATGAGGCTTATTTTTGTGACTATCATAGGTGCAGAGGTCATCGTACATACCAATACCAAGCTTTGAAACATGCTATTCAAGATCTCATTGACAAGGGCATTATCACAGTAGAAGGACAACAGAAATCCAATGAAGATCACCAAGCATTTCGCAACCCTCTACCAAATTATCAAAAGGGAGAGTCTTCTGATAAAAATGTGAATCAAATTGATGACAATGTAATTCGTCACCTCTATACAGATAATGAGCAAGTCAAGGTTATAAAAATCAAGGAAAAAGTAGATAATGGACAAGTGAATGTCACAACGAGAGCCCAAGCTAAAGTTATCTTAAAGGGTACCTCTTCAAAATCCACTGAGACTTTCCCTCAACATCAATATGACTTAGTCAACCAACTTCGAAAAACTCTTGCTCAAGTCTCCATTTTAGAACTCCTAAAAATTTCCCCCGCACACAAGGAAATTTTAGACAAAGCCCTTTTTGACACAATTGTATCCACAGATTTGGATGTGGACAGATTTCAAGCCATGGTAGGACATTTGTCCTCACCCACATGCCTTTCATTTTTAGACAAAGATGATGTTTCCATGACTCATCCCCACAATTCATCATTATACTTAGAGGTCATGATCCATAAGTTCCGTGTTAAACGTGTTCTAATAGATGGAGGGGCTGGTCTAAATATATGTACCTTGAAGGTCGTTCAAGCATTAGGGTTTGCAGAAGACTCCATTGACCCTAGAAGGAAGATTACTATAAAGGCCTATGATGATGAGGAGAGAACGTCTAAAGGTCTAATCATGCTACCAATCAGAGTGGGACCCGCTATCAAAAATACCTTTTGTCAAGTTTTAGATCGAGATCTTGCATACAACATCTTGTTGGGTCGTCCTTGGATCCATGAAATGCAAGCTGTTCCGTCCACTTACCATCAATGTCTTAAGTTTCCATATGACGGACATGAAATCACTATACCAGCTGATAATTCAAACACCCAAACTTGTGCCAATGTCAAAACTCATCAGGATACTTTGGTTCCAAATAATCGAGAAGCACTTGATAATACTTCTCCTAAGCATGAGACACAAATCAGTCAATTAGCCAAAAGCTTTGACAAGAAACTACAGTTCAAGGAAAGTGGAGTTGGGGAATATTCCCTTTGTCTTGCTAATCTACCTACATCTACTAAATCACATGGAAAGCCTTCTATTACACAACAACAGATATCAGCAGCATCAACATCAACACAAATACAAACAGTGCCCACTACCAAGTTCAATGGACAATTTGTCAAATAAAAGTTTCCCATGGGAGATTCTGAGGATGCAGCGATTCTAGATTGGCTTTATAAGGATGAAGAAGAAACAGTTCTAAATGTTACCTTACCAACAGCTCAATATGGGAAAGGATATTCCATCATGCAAAAGATGGGATATGACAATGGTCCTCTTGGAAAAAGAAAAGAAGGCATAGTTGAGCCTATCCATCTCCCAGGGCTCACGGCATATGATAAAACTGGAATAGGCTATGATGCTACCCAATCTAAACAGTCACAAGGTAATGTTTTTACACTACAAGAAGGTTTTGACAAGAAAGAGATATGTTTGGCATCAATCCTAAATTGCATAGAAAATAATTCTGATACTGATTCTACTGAATATGAATGGGATACCATCCAAAATGATGAATTTTGGAGGGACAAAGAGGTAGATGTCATACACAAGTACACGCCCATTTTAATCAAAGGGGAAGGTTCACGATCCCAACCACAAGAATCTGAACCGCAATGCAACTATAAGTCTAGTGATACTGAGTCGGATTTTAATGAACAAGACTATCAGGAGAATAGTGTAAGCGTGTAAAAGGGGAAAACTAAGTAAACAATGCCTCTACACTTCTAAATAAGATATTGCATCTAAGATTAAGAAATTTAAACTAAATTAAACTACAAAATCTACAGAAATTTATCCTATTGCTCTCTAACTCTAAAGACTGAACTAATTTATTTAGCTCTCAGATTCTTAAGCTAATTAAACTATTTAGTGACACTTAGAGAATGAGAAATTAAACTAAGATGATTCTAATATGATTTAAGTATGCAATTCTATGCTAATGGCAGCCATGACTGCAAAAGGATGATGCTTGGTGGATGCTGGATGGTTGCTTCAATGTTGGATGGTTCGGATGCTTGAGTGCTCTAGAAACCTGCAGAGTAAGATTGCATTCGTTGGGGTCCTTTTCTTGTAGCCCAAGAGCTATATTTATAGCTTTCACGGTAGCACAATTGCACAGGAAACCGGGATGAGGGGCTGTGATTTCCTCTGGAGAATCCAAAGGCATGGGATGAGAAGAAGGAGCTGATCATGGAGAATGGTTTCTCCCCATGAAAACACCAGGCAAGATAAGAGGGAAGGTGGGTGGAAGGTTGTTGAGAGAACTTCCTGCAAATTTTCCCTGAAGCTTTCCCGTGAATGGCAGTGCCATTAATTTCATTGGTGGGGAAATAAATATTTATTGGTGAGGGAATAGTGCAAACTTTATGCAATAAATTTAAATAATTTTAATTTATTTAAATTTAGCAAAAATGAGGAATAAATAATTTAATAAATCAAACTATAGGGTTTGGTTTTATTAAATTAAAGGAGAGTGATAATTAAATAAAAGATTTTTGACAATCTTTATTTAATTAAGAGGAAATGTGAAATTAAATAACATGAATTATTTAAATTGTGTATTTAATTTTAAGATAAAAAGAGATAATGATAATAATTAAATAAAACAAAGTTTTTAATTTTGTTTATTTAATTAAGAGAGAATTAATGTGATAATAATTAAATAAAACAAAGTTTTTAATTTTGTTTATTTAATTAGGAAAGAAAAATAGGAGAATTTGATAAATGAACTTAATATAAATAAATATTCTTATTTATTTATTAAGTAGAGGAATTTTAAGATTAATTAATCAAATAAGGCGTATTCGGTTAATTGGATTCTCCAGACCATTTTTAGGTGTCTACATTTTGCCCCTCTTTGAAGTGATGTGTTTACACAGTGTTTCAAAGAATGTTTTTGCTTTGGCCGCCAGTATTGACGATTAAACATGCCCCAGAC
The DNA here is from genome assembly GCA_007258455.2 of Sequoia sempervirens. Taxonomy (NCBI): domain Eukaryota; kingdom Viridiplantae; phylum Streptophyta; class Pinopsida; order Cupressales; family Cupressaceae; genus Sequoia; species Sequoia sempervirens. The sequence goes on from VDFB02296056.1 coordinate 49,509, forward strand.
CTGCCCCAGATGATAAATTTTGAAAAGATAGTGATATATGCCCCCTCGGGAAATAAATTGGTGAATTTCGGATTTTTTTTATGAATTTTCAAAAATTTTGAATTTTTATGATGGTTTGATGATGAATTGATGAAGAAACAATTTATCTCCCAACAAGATTGTAAATGCCCCAGTAATTGAGAAGAATTAATTCCTCAGAATGAGAAATAAATAAATCGCACAAAATTTCCCCAAAAATAGCCTATAAATGCTCCAAAGGTCATTTTCAAAAGTCATTTGTGCATTGACTTTTACAAACTTTGAGATAGAGACCCTTCAGAGCATTCAGAGCTAGGATGCCGATCCCATACCACACCCACCGACTCGAGCGTGTGCGCCGTCACCAGCGTCCAGCCGATTATGGTCCTCCGGTATGTACCTCAAACTTTTCTCGTAATTTGCGCCATTGATTTTTGATGTATTTGCACGTGATTTTTAGTTTTAGCGCGCACGGAACGCGGTGTAGCGCATCCGTGCGCTGTTGTAGCGCGTCATAGATTTAGCGCGTCCGGTCAATAGCGTAGCGCGTCATGTAGATTTTGCAGCGCGCCAGAAGTTTTAGCGCGCCGGGTTAGTTTGATAGCGCATCCGTGAAATTTGGTAGCGCGCCAGGAATTTTAGCGCGCCGGGTTTGTTCCGTAGCGCGCAAGGGTAGTTTTGTAGCGCGCCAGACTTTTTTAGCGCTTTAGGTTGATTTTGTAGCATTTTAGGTAAAATTGATTTAAACATTGTGCGTTTTGATTTTTGTAGATTTTGTTTTTTTTTTTTATTCCATCTATTTTAGTGTTGATCTTGACTAAAATATATGGGAAACGATCTCATGATGAGCGAGACCTATTTGATTGATAACAATTACCCTCATGATAGGCGAGGAATAATTATGCATTCTGAATGATTGAACCCAATTGATAGATGAGGGTTTCTTGATAATCTGATAGATTGATAGAAAAAAGCACAATGTTTTGATTTGTTGATGATCTTTTGATATTCTGATAAAAATATTTTGTTTTGCATGAGTACAGGAGCAGTTGGATGTGATCCAGGTGTGGGAGCAGTTCCCATGGCCGTTTGATATGATTTCGCGACTGTCTCCTGACGAGAGACAGCATATTGTTTCCTGCGGTTTAGCTACATTGTTGGACATGCCCCATATTAGACTTAATAGGGGTCTATTGACGGCTTTGGCGGAGAGGTGGCATAGTGACCACAACACCTTTCATTTACCCACTGGTGAGATGATAGTGACGCCAGAGGATGTATGGCGTATCCTTCGCATACCGTTCGTAGGAGAGATTGTGGTCCATGACTCGGAGGAGGTTGGTGGGGTAGAGGCCATGCAGAGGGTCTTTCAGGATCCCCACATTGCAGGAGAGTGGATCCCATGGATAGACATATATGAGACATATGCTCCTCTTCCTTCAGTTTTGGCAGGTTTTGTTGGTGGATTCCTTTGTCCTGATAAGAGGTCAAAGGGTCTATCACTTGGATGGGGTCGTGTGCTAGAGGGTCTAGTCGTTCATAGGACTAGATATGCTTGGGGCATGTGCATGCTTGCCCAGTTGTACCATGATTTGCATTGGATTGTTTATCTTGGCGGCAGTAGTTTATCTGCAGGGGCTACCCTTCTCCAGGTATGGGCATGGGAGAATATTGCTGTTACGCGTCCCGTACCAGTGTTGGCCAAACCAGCGACGAGGCCATATATATTTCGATATAGAGGCAGGCCTACCTAGCATATGATGGGGAAGCTTGAGTATTGGAGATGGATCGTTGATGATATTGAGGCAGTGACCTGGCGTCCGTACCTAGACTGTGATGTCTGGGACGACAATGATATTGAGTTGGGGTTTTTATCCGATTCTATGTATTTGATCGGGAAGAGCCCCAGGGTTTTGGAGCGTTTCCTATTTCGTCGGGTGTACAGACAGTACGGTATTGTGCAGTGTATTCCATTGGGTGTAGCACATTATGGACGGCGATGGATTGATGCGCCTGATTGGGGTCCTTGCTTGCCTTACGGGGCACTTGTCAAGGCTTACCGTGCCTTGCAGCCATCAGCGTGGGATGTTCGGCAAGACATTGTTGAGGCACCTATTACACCTGAGTATGGAGAGTATCTGGCTCTGCACCCGCCTCCACAGATTACCATTCCAGATGAGCCAGCACCTGTACCGGTAGTAGCACCAGCAGCAGCACCAGCAGGGGGGATTCAGGTCGGTCAGCGACGGGGGAGAGGAGGATGTTGATGTCGATGTGGAGAGCAGCTCAGAGACTGACAGTGATGACAGTTCTGATAGCAGTGAGGATAGCAGTGGCGATGATGGCGGAGATGGGAGGGGACCGAGTGTAGTAGGTTCATCCGAGCCCTCCTCTAGTGCACCTCGTAAGAGGCAGGCTGTGACATCCTCATCGGCAGATCCCTCAGAGGTGGCAGCCTTACAGGTGCAGGTGCAGACATTGCAGGGTCAGCTAGCTCAGTTACAGGGTTTATTAGCCCAGACTCAGGCTCAGACACAGGCACAGTTAGCCACTGCTCAGACTCAGATCACATCTCTGATTAGTGAGAGAGATGGGGCTTTACAGGCAGCAGCGACCGCACAGGCTCAGGTGACAGGATTACGAGCACAGTTGTCTACAGCCCAGGCACAGATCGCAGCCTTGACGTCAGAGCGGGATACCATTAGACGGACAACTGAGACAGCACAGGCGACTGCAGAGAGGTTACAGAGAGTGGCAGATGGTACTTCTGTGGCCGACTATATGCGAGAGGCTATGCAGGCAGGTGCGGAGATAGAGTTCTACCGGAGCCGTTATCATGAGCTGTGTCCCCCAGAGCAGAGAGCCAGCTATGTTCAGTCGCGCTCAGAGAGGAGTCGGTCTAGGACAGTGAGCAGAGGTGTGACACAGCCTCTTCCGAGAGAACCGAGAGATCCTGGGACGTCCGGTGGTGGTACAGATACTGGTGCGAGACCTGCTCCTTCTGGTGGGAGTACTACTTGAGATTCTATGTGTAGCCATTGAGATTTATATAGCCATTTTTGACATGATGTTAGTTTTATTCTTTTTAGACTTCATTGTATACTTTGACAGTTGACGAGATATATATGTGCAGCGGTTCGATTGATCTCTGATATGATTTTACATGATTTATGTGATGGATGCATTGATTTTATGATGGATGCATTGATTTTATGATATTGATGTGATGGATGTATGGATTTATGATGTATTGATGTGATGGATGTATGGACTTTATGATGTGATGGATGCATTGATTTTATGATGGATGCATTGATTTTATGATATTGATGTGATGGATGTATGGATTTATGATGTATTGATGTGATGGAATTATGGATTGATTGATGTAATGGATGTATGGATTTTATGATGTGATGGATGTATGGATTTTATGATGTGACGGATGTATGGATTTTATGATGTATTGATGTGATGGATGAAATGATATTGATGATGTATTTATTTTCTTATGAGATGTAATGTATGATTATAAAATTGTGATTGATGATGTATGGAAATGTGATTTTGTGATAAATGGATGACTAATGATAAAATGTAATGATGTATGTAAATGAAATGTGATAAATGAATATGTGATATGTGTTAAGTGTATGATGAATAATGAGATGTGAATAGAATGATTTAAGATAAAATGTGATTTAAAATGTAATGACAAATGAGTAGATGATATTTAATGAATGATGAGATGTAAATGTAAATGAAATGTAATGATGAATGGAATGATATTTAATGAGATTGAATGTAATGATGTGATGAATATGTAATGATAAATGATGTATGGATGAATGAATATGTAATGATGAATGTATAGATATAAATGGAATGATATGTATGATGAAGATGTAATGCAATGAAATGTAAATGATATGTGATGAAATGTGATTTAATGATGTATGATGAACATGTGATGATGAATGGAATGGTGTAACATAACGTGTATATGATGTCACGAAATGAGATTTTTATTGTGAATTTATGCATGTGTCAAGTATACTCAGCCGTTAGTAAGAAAAAGATAACATCATTTTGCGATTGAATCATTGTAACTTGTGCCATCCGTTTCTGCAGATGAATTTATGAATGCAATCTATGTTAACCATGCAAATGTCTATTTCATTAATGTAAACCTAAGTGTCACTTCAATAATCATTTAATCTGCTTTGTATCATCACTGAGCTTTATTATTTTTAAAATGTTGAAAGTGAATACAAGCATCAATGATATGAGATAGACCAATGATGACCTGAGTATTCCTTTCATGATTTTTGATATTGCAAGCGAACACAAGCATCATGGTATGAGATAGACCAATGATGACCTGAGCATTTCTTGCGTAAACAGACAAGAATTAATCATTTTCTTAAGTGAATCAGAATGTCATCCATGATACTTGGTAGAGCACTTCCTGCGACAATTCACAAAATAATAACGACTAATTCACAAACAACAAACAAAGAAAAGATATCATTCTGCTTCCTTACTTCTCTAGTTCAATACATCATTGAGTCGCTCTAAAGAAATGATAATCAAATGATAAAATGAAAAGTACAACAATTCAAATTCTACTTAATGTATTTTCAAATCATTATTCAGATTAGATCATCAGTGTCGAGATGTGTGTGCTGATGTGTGCATGATTTTCCCAGATGTTTTGACCAAGTGATGCGACCTAAAAGACCTATCCTAGGGGTCTCGGGGACTGATCAAAGATTAGTCTTGCCTACGTTATACACGCAAAGACCACGTAGTTCGACTGACACAGACTCCACTTTTTGACTGATGCAGACTCTATTTTTGTGTTTTTGATTTTCTGATGTTTTTGGATTTTGGATATTCTGATGTTTTTGGATTTTGGATTTTCTGATGTTTTGGATTTTGATGGGTTTTCTGATGTTTTTGGATTTTGATGGGTTTTCTGATGTTTTTGGATTTTGATGGGTTGCCACTTGATGTTGTTATGTTTAACTGCCCTTCCATGCAAGCTGAAAGCCTACTTGTACCAGATAACATTAGGATGTTGCCCCCAAGCTAAGGTAAAACATGGTATCCATGCTATGATATGGATAGTGATGATCTCAAATGATAGAAGGAAATGATATGAAAGGAAACAATCATAACAACACTGCACCTAATAGATAGAGGAGCTCTGGTGAAAATCACAAGTAACGCCTGTTTGCCAGGTTTTCATCACTTGTTTTTATTGTGTCCTCTTTCTTTTCTTTTCTTTTCTTTTTTATTTATTTTCAATATTTTTCTATTTTTATTTATTTATTTTTGTTTATTTCTCTCTTTTTCTGTCATCATGACGCCTGTTTGCCAGGTTTTCATCAAGACAACTTTATTGACCGTGCACTAGATATCCTCAAGTGTAGAATCGTCGGAGATGAATGCTGTTCATGGGCTCCTCCAACATGTCTCCCTCTGGTGTAGACAGTCGATATGCTCCTAATCCATAGACTGATATGATAACATAAGGTCCTATCCAGTTAGGTTCAAACTTTCCCTTCTTTTCTCTGTCTGCTTGATTTCTAGGGTTTTCCCGTAGGACCAAGTCTCCAATCTGGAAGACTCTAGGTTTAACCCTATGATTATAGTTTCTAGACATCCTTTGTTGATAGGTTGTTAAATGATTAACAGCTTGTTGTCGATGTTCATCAAGTAGCTCTAGTTCCTGAAGTCTAGAGACCCTATAATCTTCATCTGAAATGAGTCCCTTTAGTGAAACTCGAAGGGATGGGATTTCTACCTCAATAGGCAAAATTGCTTCTGATCCATAGACAAGAGCATATGGTGTAGCTCCTGTTGGTGTTCTGATGCTTGTCCTGTAAGCCCAAAGAGCAGGGTTTAGCTGAACATGCCAATCACGTCCCACTTCATTTACAGTCTTCTTGAGAATTTTGAGGATTGTTTTATTTGAAGCTTCTGCCTGTCCATTACCTTGAGGGTAATATGGGGTTGAAAAGCGATGTTGGATGTGGAACTTTTCACATAGCTCTTGGATGTCTTGGTTCTTGAAAGGCCTGCCATTATCTGTGATGATTGACTGGGGTATCCCATATCTACAAATGAGATAATTAAGAATGAAAGATGATATTTTCTTTCCATTGATTGTGGTTAAGGGAACTGCCTCCACCCATTTTGTAAAATATTCGGTGGCTGTGATAATGAACTTGTGTCCATTAGATGAAGATGGGTGAATTTTCCCTACCAAGTCTAGTCCCCACTGACAGAAAGGCCATGTAGTTGCAAATGGATGTAGCTCTTGTGCTGGTGCATGTTTAAGATTGCCATGGATCTGGCATTTTGTACATCTTTTTACAAATTGATAAGATTCTTGCTCCATGTGTGGCCAGTAATATCCCAAACGAAGGAGTTTCTTGGCTAAAGATAATCCACTTGAATGTGTACCACAAATTCCTTCATAGACCTCATGTAAAGCGGAAGCGGATTCGTCATGTTCTAGACAACGTAAAAGAGTACCATCTAGGCCTCGACGGTAAAGGGTGTCAGCAATAATGGTATGTTTGGCAGATTGGCATATGAAGTTGCACTTTTGGTTGCGAGAAAGATCTGGTGGTAAGACATTATCTTTCAGATAAGTATAAATGTCTCCATAAATGGAGGATTGGGCCCTATCCAAAAGGCTTATGGTTTGGGATTTGGGATTTGCGTATGCAGGATTTGATACTTGTTCTACAATAAATCGATAACGATCTTGCGTTTCAGGCATTTGTAGAAGAGATGCTATTGTGGCCATGGCATCTGCTGCTTTGTTCTCTGATCTTGGTATCTGCTCAAATTTGATTTCTATGAAGTATTTTCGTAGGTCATCCACCAGCCTTTTGTACAAAATCAGTGTGTCATCCTTAGTTTGATAATCATTATTGACTTGATAAATGATTAACTGGGAGTCTCCATACACCTGTAGTTCTGTGATCTTCCATTCAATAGCTACTTTCATTCCAAGGATCAAAGCTTCATATTCTGCCACATTGTTAGTGCAATGGAAGGTAAGCCTGTATGATCGCGGGATTGTGTGCCCAAGAGGTGTGACAAATAAAATTCCCGCTCCCAATCCATGTTGTGTGTAGGATCCATCGAAGTAGAGTTGCCATGGTTGTGTTGTTATATTGAGGATATCTGCATCGGGAAATTCCATGGTCATATGATGACTGTCAGATAATGGAGCTTCTGCTAATTGATCGGCGATGATTTGTCCTTTGCTAGCTCGCCTTTCCACATACTGAATATCAAACTCACCGAGGAGCATGACCCATTTTGCCAACCTTCCTGTTAAAGCTGCTTTGCTCAGTAAATACTTGAGAGGATCAATTTTTGCAACAAGTTTGATAGTGTGAGTAAGCATATAGTGTCGCAATTTTTGTGTTGCAAATACTACTGCTAAACATGATTTTTCAATGAAGGTGTAGTTTACTTCATGTCCATTGAGTGTCCTGCTGATATAGTATATAGCCTGTTCCTTTCCTTCATTATCCTCTTGTGCTAGCAAGGCTCCTAAAGAAATGTCTGTTGTTGCAATATATAACAATAATGGCTTGTCTTCACTGGGTGGTACCAAGATTGGTGGTGTCATCAGATAATGCTTGATTTGATTGAAGGTACTCTCACACTGTTCATCCTATTTGAAGGGCACATTTTTATGCAAGAGATGGTTGAACGGATGACACTGATCTGCTAGTTGGGAGATGAATCTTCTGATGGACTGTAGTCGGCCTTGTAGAGATCTTAATGTGCTGATATTCTTAGGAGGTGGCATTTCCATAATGGCCTGGACTTTTGTCGGATCTACTTCAATTCCCTTTGTAGAAACTATGTATCCTAGGAGCTTTGCTGATGTTACTCCAAAGGCACATTTCTTTGGATTTAATCTGACTTTGAATTTTTCCAACCTGTCAAATATTTTGGCCAATATCTCTAGATGTCCTTCCCTGGTGTAAGATTTGGCTAAGATGTCATCCACATAGTCCTCCATGAAGGTATGCATCATGTCGTGGAAGATTGTTGTCATAGCCCGCTGGTATGTAGCTCCTACATTCTTTAACCCAAAAGGCATGACATTCCAGCAGAAGGTGCCCCATGGACATGTAAAGGTTGTATTTTCTTGGTCTTCAGGAGCTATCTTGATTTGATTGTATCCTGAAAATCCATCCATGAGTGATAGCATTTTATGGCCGGCTGTGAGATCTACAATCATGTCTATGTTTGGCAAAGGAAAATCATCCTTTGGACATGCTTTATTTAAATCCCGGAAATCAGTACATATTCTGATGGTGTTATCTGGCTTTGAAACAGGCACAATGTTGGATATCCATTCCGCATAGTCAATAGATCTGATAAATCCAGCATCAAGTAATTTCTTCAAGTCATTTTTCACTAATAATGCAACATGTGGATGCATTTTTCTCAGCTTCTATTTTACTGGTTTAGTGCCAGCTGGTAAGGATAAGTGATGCATAATGAGATATGTGTCCAAGCCTGCCATGTCAGAGTATGACCAAGCAAAATTGATGCATCGTTCTTCAAAGAATTTGATAAAATCTAGCTTTTCTGTATCTGTCATGGATGCGGCCAGGTGTAATATTCTTTCTTTTTCCGCTGTGCCAATATTAATAGACTGTGTGGGTTCTATTAATACTGATGACCTGTCATGGTAATGTTGCGGGAGAATGTCAAACCTTCCATCCTTTGGTGCCTCAATGAGGTTTTCGCCATCGGATGCGTTCTTTATTTTTACTATTTTAGGATCAAATACTGCCATAGAATGGTTTTCACCATTAGATACATTTTTTTCTTTCATATTTTTGCAACTGGAAGGTTTGGCATCCTCCTTCCTAAAAGCATCATTAAAAGAAGTATTGGTAGAACAAGTATCGGATTCCTCACAACAAAGGTAGTTAATAATGGAGGAGTCATTGTCAAAAACAGGGAGATTAATAGGATGTTGGGCTTCCCATTCGATAAGTTCGGGATGTAGTAAAGGCAATGAATCATTAGATGGGTTGAGGTCAGCGATTGTGAAAGTTCGATGGAAATGTCGTCTAGGTTGTCTATGGTTATGTCGAGGCCTACAAAGGTATTTTCTTCCACATCATTTATCTCAATCGATGTCTGTTCATCTTCACTTGAGTCATCAAAATTTTGTGTTTCAAAGACAATAGGATTAAAACTTGAGCTTTGACCCTCCTCGTGATTGAGGGTATACTTTTTGATAATGTCAACCTGAATATCTTCATAGGAAATTTATGATAAGTTGTCCCACTCATACTCATTTGAATCTGTTTCAGAATTATCTCTTATTTGAAGAATACGCTCCACAGTTTTATTGGTGATTTCTGCTCTTGCTTTTTCTGTGTATCCTAGTCCAGTTTTTTCCTTATGTTGGAGCGTAAGAGGCTGGATTGGTTCTGTTATGCCTTGTTTCCTTAATCCAAGAGGTCCCTGTCCTGAATATCCCATCTTCTCAAGAATAGTTTTTCCTTTCCCATATTGAGTTGTCTCTATGATGTTACTTGTGGAAGCGGGGGTTTCCTCATCTTTATAAAGCCAATTTAGTATGGCCTTATCTTTTGATTCTTCATCTAAGCTCCCAGCTTTTACAAATCTGCCATCTAATGCTGTTGTAGATTGTTCTGAAGTGTGGGTGTTTGTAGATGGCTGTCCATATGTTTGTAAAGAGGGTAATATTTGTGATAGATGAAATGAGTGTCCAACACCATATTCACTAATTCCTTTGTCACTTATCTGTACTTCCTTGGTGAATTGATGTGAGAGTGGAGCCAATTGTTCTCCAACATTTGAAGAGTTAGATTGTGCCATCCTTATCTCTTGTGATTTTTATTGTTTTGGAAGCCACTTTGAAATGAAACTTTGTTGTTGCTCACTATCTAATGTGCCAACTTCTCTATTGTTAGGTATGAATGTATCCTGAGATGTCTTCAATGTATGACAAGCTTGGGTGTCATTGTAGTCTGCTGTGATTGTTACCTCCTATCCATTGATGGGAAATTTTAGGCATTGATGATAGGTAGACGGTACTGCTTGCATATCATGGATCCAAGGGCGTCCCAACAGTATGTTGTATGTCAGCTCCCTATCTAAGACTTGGCAAACCACTTTTTGGACAATAGGCCCAACTTGAATGGGTAATATGATCAATCCTGTAGAGGACCTTTCTTCTTCATCATATGCTTTGATTGTGATTTTTCTTCTGGTATCAATGGCTTCATCCGAGTATCCTAGTGCATGAATCAACTTTAAGGTACAAATATTTAAACCAGCCCCTCCATCTATCAG
>VDFB02296056.1:60003-174747 GCA_007258455.2 Sequoia sempervirens
AGGAGAGATTGGGAGAGAGTGGGAGAGGTTGGGAGAGGGTGCGAGAGAGTGGGAGAGAGTAAGAGAGAGTGGGAGAGAGTGGGAGATGGTGGTAGAGAGGGTGGGCAAGAGTGGGAAAGTGTGGGAGAGAGTGGGAGAGAGTATAGACAAAGAGAGAAAATAAATCTATAAAAAAACCAACTTTCTCATAATGCGAGCATGTTTTGAATAAGTATAGACATGACCATTTTAGAAAGAATGAATGGGTTTCAATTTTTTTCTTTTAACATGTAATAATGCAAGTGTGTTATAACTCACTCATGTTATGGGATCGTTGTGACTGAGCCTTAGGCTTAGCACACAAAGCCATAATGCGAGCACGTTATAATGCACTCACGTTATAGCGCATTTGCATTATGACTTTTCAAAAAAATAATTTGAAAGTGGCCACAAATTTGCTACCCATCTACATGCACTCGCCCCCAAAAAATATTGAACTCCTTTTTTGTTGATAGGAGAAGGGAGTTATTTGATTGCCTTAACCCTTTCTGAGTTGATAGAAATACCTTCCTTTGAGATGACATAACCCAATAGCTTCCCTTGGGGAAACCCAAACACACACTTCTTCGGGTTCAAAGAAATCCTGAATTCCTGGCACTTCTAGAAGACAAGCTTGAGATCATCAAAATGATCCTCAGCAGATTTTGAGAAAATGGTTAGGTCATGTAGATAAATAAGAATGATCTTACGTATCAAATCCCTAAAAGCAATATCCATAGCTCGTTGGAAAGTGGCTTTGGCATTTTAGAGTCTGAAGGGTATTTTAGCATAAGCGTATGTTCCCCACTTGGTGATAAATGCTAATTTGTGCTGGTCCTCTTTCACCCAAATCTGATTATAGCCAAAGAAACCATCTAACATTGAAAACATCTCGAAACCAACAACTATTTGCAAAATTGCCTCCATGGAAGGTAGAGGGTAATGATCCTTCAGAGACACTTTATTTAGGTCTCGAAAGTCAACACACAGCCGTATATCACCATTCTTCTTCCAGACCAGCACCAGGTTAGATACCCAAGTACTGTGTTTGATCAAGAACACTATCAAGGATTCAATCAACTTCTTTAATTCTTGGGCCATCAATGATTCGATCTTTGGATTTACTAGCCTCTACTTTTTCCACATGGGTTTTCTCCCTCTAGTAGCTCGATGGTGTGTTGGATAATCTCGAGATCATACCTCCTAAGATCATCATATGAAAATGCTACCACATTTAGATACTTCTCACAAAAATCCTTCAACCTTTCTTTGTTCTTTTGTGAGACTCCTTTTCTGACTTTAAGCTTTGTATCTTCTCTGATGTGCAAATCGGCGTAATCGCCTTTATCAACTACAAGCTTTCTCTTGTCTTTTCTCACATCATCAGAATCAAACAGATTCTCAAGAGTAACCTGTAGACACGTAAAATATACTGATTGACATTGTGCATCTGATCTTGACTTACTAACATTGTTTCTTCTTGAATCATCCCTCGATCTAACCATTTAATCAAATTCCCCTATCTGATTAAATTCGTCAATATTCATCTCTTAATTAAGTAAATCATTTTATTTGGTTAAGTCAATCTCTTTTGTTAATTAAATCAATCCATCTGATTTAATTATCCCTATTTAATTAAATAATCAATTTATTTGATTAAATCTCTAAATTCTATCCATTAAATAAAATAAATTAAAACCTTATTTGATTTAATATAACACCATCTCTTTTAATTAAATAAATCAAAATCCTTATTTAATTAGCCTCTTATCATATTCCTCTCTTATTTGATTTAAATAAATCCATAAATCTAAGTCAAATAAGTCACATCATCAATCTCTTATTAAATTAATTAACCCTTAATTAATTTAACCTCATCTCATATCCCATCCTCTAGATAATGCAAGATGCATGAAAATAGATTTAATTCATTTATTAAATCCTATTTTCCTCACAAGGCATCTTTTGGAATATTCTCTCAATTTGAATTCAAAAATTCCAAGTCAACATGTACATCCAACAAGGCATTTAAAACTTTTACATGTCTTTTGCCTTGAGCCAAGTGGCATTTATTGCATTTTCCCTTCCCTCTTGCATGTCATTTCAACAAATTTGAAATTCAAATATTATGCATTTATTGGCACAAACCCCAAATCTTGCACATCCTCCATCCATTCATAGTTTGACAAGTGGCATCATATCATTGGATGAATGTTAGTCCCACATTGCTCAAATTTGGACATTCATCCATTTTGAAATCCTATAAATAAAGAGCTCATATCCTCATTTTATCATCCACAAACATTGCAAAGTTATTATGCTAAAATATTTAGCCATTTCCATCCATCATTGAATTCTTAGCTAAGCTTTTTGTAGATTTGGCTTGGAGTTCTCATTTTTCATCAAAGTGAATCAATATCATCTTCAACATATCAAGATTTCAATTTTCACATCAAATTGGCACCAATTCCCCCATGGGATCATGAGTTTTCACATCTAATTAGGATTTAATCTTTGTTTTATCATTTTCATTGTGTTCTTTGTTATTTTCATTCCTAGTTTGAAGTTGTAAATGGATTTCATGGGGAATCCTTGTTTTAGCTTGCAATTCCTTATTTAACTTGTTTACTCATGTTGTTTTGCAGGTACTAGGAGAGGGGTTTGCACATTTGGCGCTAGAAGGAGGGTTGGATATCCTTATTTCTAATCTTTTCTTAAAATTTCTGCATTTTTCTTCACACATAGGAAATTCCAACACTGGGAGCTTAGTGTCGCTGTTTTGGCACTGCGGGCTCATCAGCGTCGCTATAATGCACCGCTTAAAACACAAACTACGTCGCTAGACTTGTCCCGCCAAGATTTTTGAATTTTAAACTCTGCCGCTAGACTCACCGACCTGCAGAAATTTTGAAGAAATATTAAACTCCGACGCTGGACATAAATTGCGATGCTAGGAAAAAATTGAGATGCAGTTGAGCTCTTTGTCTTGACACAGAGCACTGTTGACTGTAACTGGCATTGTAAGAGCAGCGCTCAGAAGCCAAATTGCAATGCTATTGTGAGTTGCGATGCTGGGAGATAGTAAAAGGAAAAATTTATTTTTTTAGCACGTGTTTCTTATTTATGATTAATTTATCTTTTGTTTCTTGGCTTTTAATTTCTGTATTTTTCCAGAATCTAATCTGTTTTCTTCCTTGTAGGTTGGAAATCAAAATTGAAGAAAGAAGGAGCATGAGGGCTATGTCTTACGAAATCAAAGTATTTTTAAACACTATTTTGAGAATTTGTTATCTTTTCATTCTTAGAACACTAATTTTCGTTTGGGCTTAAAAAGAACCTTTCCATTTCTTGCAAAAAGGCTAAAACAAACAATAGGATCAACAACATACTAGATATTGTTTATTGGATTAACAAATGAACAAAATGTCTTTCACTTGTAATTTGGTGCTCTAAAACGAACTCACATTTTTCTTTGTGGATCTAAAAAGAACAAGTGTAGCTTTGTTTTTTGTGAGAACTTGCTTAAACTAAAGCCATTGAAAAAGGACGTATGCGCTTCTTTCACGCTTTATAGCGATCTTGAGAATCAAAAGACCTTTTTCATGAATTTAGGGTGAGACAAAGCAATCACCTCCACACTTCCATTTGGGTTAAAAATTGAACATCTTGTGCGAGTGTGAGTGGGGGCATTGTTGCGTATATTCTCTCTCTTTGTTGCCAACAAGGATTGATCAAGTTACAAATAGTGTTCTTTATTCGCTTTTGTTTATCCTAGAAGGCCTACCTTGAGGAAAAAGTACTCACCCAAGGGAATGACTGAACCAGTAACACTCTAAAGTCAAGAGTATTTCCAATTGGGATATAAATATGGATATTGGAAGAAACGCCAATATCATCGGGTTGATTCCAACAAGATGGATCTGAAAGGGGACTCTTGTCGTATGGGTCAATCTCCATGAACGGAAAGTCCTTATAAACCCATGTGCTAGAATTTGCCAAAATCCTTTTATCTATTTGCTGGTGCAAGAATGGTCGTTCTCAAGCCACCCCACACTTTTACGTTCTTCTAGTAGAAATGGAAAACATGTCATGGGAGTTTCATGAGTGTTGATGCTTGGCTGCCCCATATAAGTGAGTGCTATGGAGGGGAGCCAGTGGGGTCAAGCAGCTAACCATTTGCTAGAGATAAGCATAGCTGGACTTGTCCAAGTGGGAATCCAACAAATATTGTCTTACACATCCATAGGATTGTACTTATTCTTGGGTTACACAATGCATTGTTTGATCAAAAACATCATGGAAACAAACACTTGAACCTCATCCAAATTTCAAACCTTTTTTAAGACAAATACAATTGACTCAATCCATATGTTAATGCTTGCCTTTGGGATTCATGTCCTTAGAGGTTTCTAAACATTGGATTATATCTTGATTTGTCTCCTTAAGTAAACAATAGGAAAACCCTTGCCTTAAGTTCATTGAATTTCCACATAGCATATCTTGTGGGGTTTGAAGAAATTAACACATTGCACATCTTAGTTTGAAAACCTAATTGAACAAAGTTTTTTTGGTAAAATAAAGACATTAAGCAAAGCTAAGCAAAATGAACTTTCATATGTGTTGAAGACTCACAATCACAAAGCACAAATCATTGATTGGAAATCTGAAAATGAATTTTCAAATGAAATCATTTCTTGGTTACAAAGGTCTTTAGGAAGCATTTGCATGCTCTTCAATACCTAGGTCTAGGCAAACAAAGTGTACCTTTTAGGTTCACCTTAGGATCAAAACATATCAAAATATTTTTTTCATCCATCCTCCAAAACATCAAAAAACAACATCATCTCACAGTCACCTTTTGGGAAAATCTTGAAATCATCCTAAATGCTAGGCTTTATGGAAAAATTAAAATCATCAAAATCATTGAAACTAAATCCTTGAAAACATTATCAAAATCACCTTTGACTAGGCATGTGTAGATGCATCCTTTTGCATATACTTTGTCAAAGTTATCAAAATCATCTTGTCTAGCTTAGTATATGTAGATGAATCCTTCTTCATATACTTAGCAAAATGATCATCTTGTCTAGATAGGTGAGGGTAGATGCATCCTTCTCCCCATACATATTCAAATCATCATCCTTTGAAAAAAGCTATCCCTTAGATCATCATCCAACATCTTAGGGTCTTTTTGTTCAAAAATCAAAATCAAAATCAAGGACAAAATCCCAAATCCCAAATCCAAATCTGCAAGTCCTAAAAGCCTAGTGTCTCATTCAAGAAAGACAAAAAAATATGTATCATTCATCCCTAACATCATCATCATATCATTACCTTTGATCCTCAAGGCATCCTAAAACTTTCTAATTTGGAGCATAAGATAAAGATCGAACCAAAGAATCAAGAGATTTATCTCCCATATTCTTGAAATTGATCCTTGTTTTATGGTTCTAACTAGATCTCAATACAAGAAGAGTATGGAAGCCAACAAAGAAAGACCTGCTTCAAGCGGCCTTAGCCAAACAAATGTAGAAATGAATCCAACTGAATCAAGTAATTTGTTGACCCTCTCATCATCACAAAATCCGCAAGAAGAAAATCAAGGAGAGGATCCTACCTTTGGAATGTCTCGTGAAGAAATGACTAAAATTCTCCAAAATCCAGAGAACCATAAAATCATCAACATCATGATGAGACTCAACCCTTCGTTACACATGCTTGAACTAGAAAAACAAGGGGCTAAGTTACATTTGTATTTTGATGTGAGTACCATAGTAGAGGCATCATTTCTGCCAATTTCATCCACCATTCCCATCTCATCTACACCCCCATCTCAAAACATCATGCAAAACATTCCACAAATCACATCATTTGCTCCAACCCAACCAAATGTCAACAAGGAAAACACATTCCTCAATGCTCTTCGAGCACACCCCCTTGTTAATAATCAAAACTTGGACACAAACACCACATTGGAACAAAATATACCCCAAAAACCATTGCACAATAATGTTCCTCTCACATTCCATCATGATCCATCATCATCATTTTTTCACACAACACCACAAACACCTCTTCTCACAAATTCACAAGAAGAGGGAGATATGTTCGGACCAGGGGGCATATTCGACACCATGACATTCTCGCAACAACTCACACCTCTTACATTTCCACCTCTTCCGCAATTTCCATTATCATCCACACCACTCCTTGGTTTAGGGATTCCTCCCCTACCAAGTATCAATCAAACCTATATCCCAACCATTAATCAAAGCATTGCACCAAACACTCAAAATTTGTTGTTGATATCTCAAAAACAAATGACAAACACACAAGCAATGGAAACATCATCAAACACATCCCTAACATCACAAAGCATGGTCTCTCAAGGACCAACCATCACATCAATACCATTATCCAACACCCAAAACATCAACACAACATTATCACACACCACAAATGCCATTCCAAATCCACCACCACCAACATCCACCACATCAAATCAATACAACGTGGCATTGCAGGCTGCTTTTCAAAGAGGATACCAACAAGTGAAAAAATAAAAAGCTGTACAACAAGCCGCTCAAGCTGCTCAAGCTGCACAGGCTGCCCAAGCTGCACAAGCCACATTACAAGTGCAACAAGCCCAAGCTTTATGACAACAATAGCAACAACAAGCCACTCAAGCTGCAAAAGCTACACAAGCATTGCAACCACAAAGGGCCGCTCAAGCACAACTTTTATTGCAACAACAAGCCACACAAATACAAGCAGCACAAGCACAATCCTAATATCAAGCACAACAAGCTCAATATCAAGCACAACTCAATGCAAAAAGACAAGTAGCGCAATTGCAGGCATATCAGCAAGCATTAAAGCAATACCAAGAGTAGCAAGAAGCAGTAGAATTGGTAGCCCAACAACAAGCATTGTTGGAACAACAACAAGCACAACAACAAGCATTGTTGGAACAACAACAAGTGCAATAACAAGATCAAATCTTAGCGTAGCAATAGCAAGATCAACAACAAGAGTTGTTCATACAAAAGTAGGTAGAAGCCTACCTCACTCGGCAAAACATACAGATACCATCGAAAAACACACCAACCAACCCACCCATCCAACCCATGATTGAAATACCCCAAAACACTTTCATCCCACCCCCTGATCCCCAACATGATGTGATGACACAACTTAGGTTGCTCTCGCAACAAGTGCTCGACCTTCAATCAGGGCGAACAACCAAAACACTAAGCAACTTGTGTCCCTATCCATTTGATAGGAGCCTAGAGATGAAACCATTTCCCAAAGGATTTGAAATCCCAAAATTTGACAAATATCAAGGGATGGGAAACCCTGAAGATCACATCAGGGAATTCCAAGTTCATTGCATGGAAGTCGCATATGACGATACTTATTTGATGCGGCTATTTCCTAGAAGCTTGGCAGGCCCTGCTATAGAATGGTTCTCTCACTTATCTTCAGGCATTAGAACATTCCAAGAAATTAGAGATGCATTCATTAAAAAATAAGCATGTAACATTGCAATGGATGTTAGTCTCGAAGAACTCTCGGCTCTGAAACAAGGAAAGAATGAATCTTTCACTTCATTCCTTCAACGACGGTGATCTAAGGCCAATCGAAGCAAGTGGACCATTCCAGAAGAACAAGTTTGCACCATCATAGCCAACCTTGAAGGCCACTTGGCATTTCATCTCAAGGTTCAGAGCATCACCACATATGATCAACTAATCTCCAAGGCACTTAGTATCAAAAGAGCCCTTGTGACTCAAACTGCGAAATTAACATCATACCACAAACAAAACAACTGCCTGCCATCCAATTACAATGATAAACCTCGCACGTGGGAAAGAAACAAAAATGTTACTAATGATGGTGTCGTCGATGCCAAGGTGCTCATTAGTGCCCCATGCCAACCTACACCCGCACCACAAATCCAATCACAATGCCAAAACACTCATCACACAACATACCAACCCAACAATAATCCAACCATCAATAACCTCAATGATCAAAGAGGACCACCCCAATGCAAAAGTTATCCCAAATGAAAATGCGCTATTTTGGGGGAACCACTGGAAGAGATAATGAAAAAGTTGATTGACAAAAAACTCATCAAGCCTCCTACATTCGAGAATTACCAAGAACCCAATGTCAAACCTCCTTGGTATAACTAGAATCAACTTTGCGAATTTCATAAAATCAAAGGCCACACCACAAACAGTTGCATGAGACTCAAAAAAATCATCCAAGATCTCATCAATAAGAAAATCATCAACGTGGAACAACCTACTTGAAATCAGGATCTTAAAATCTACACGAATCCGATGCCAAATCATGGCAACAAACAGAATAAAAATGATAAAGGGAAGGGAAATGTAAATCATGTGTATGAAATAGTCATTGCCTCCCTAAATGAAGACTGCATGGTCATCACTATCAAAGGCGCCCATGCCAAATATTGTGGAGTCACCACAAGAGGCAGCAAAGTCACCATCGCAGGATCATCCCAACCAAATAGAGTCCCTTCATATAGATCTATTCCGCATGGCTACAATGTCTTAGACCAACTCAAGAGAACTCCAGCACACATCTCCATCATGGAGTTGTTAAAAATATCATCAATGCATAAAAAGATCCTTGAGGAAGCATTAGCCTCATCCACTGTCCCCGCAGACCTTGATACAGAGCAATTCCAAGCTATGGTCAAAAATATCATAACGCCTAATCTCCTTACATTCTCTGACCAAGATTTCCTCACCCAACCATCTCACAATTGTGCACTTCACTTGGAAGCCATTGTACACAAGAGTAAAATCAAAAGGGTCTTGGTGGATGGAGGTGTGGGTTTGAACATATGTTCTCTCAGCCTCATCAAGCAGTTGAAAATATCAGAAGATTCCATCGACAAAGGAAAGGGCATCATGATAAGAGCATATGATGACCAAGAAATATTGTCTCAGGGCATGATTAAACTCCCTATTCAAGTAGGAACAACGCTCATGGAAACCACCTGTTAGGTCTTGGACCTTGACTTGCCATATAATATCCTCCTGGGACGCCCATGGATCCATGCGATGAAAGCCATAGCATCAACCTTCCACCAATGTGTGAAATTTACACATAATGGACAAGATGTTACCATCGATGGAGATCTCGAACCATTTTCATATTGCAAAAATCTTGAAGCCAAGTATTACAAAATCTCCTAAGTTGCAAATAATGATGAGGGCCCATCCACACCATACATCGACCCCACCACTCTCGCGTCCACTTCTACGACATAGACACTCGCCATCCCCACCATCCCCACCATCTCCGATATCAAGCTCATCATCTAGGAGGATGGTTGTGGAAGCTACAAACTCCCTAACAATGCTTTTGTGATAGGAGAGTTACCACAATCTCCTAGATCACGGGGACATCCACAAGAAAATCAAGCTTCCACATCACAAACATATCCTAAAGACTATCCCAAATTCACAAGATGGGGAGACCTTGGCCATGAGGTTATTGAAGCAGATCCATCTCACATGTTGTATCAAGATGAAAGACTGACAGCTAATTTACCAATGGATGAAACAAGCAAGGGCCTACAAATGATGCTTGCAATGGGATAGGACAGAAATCAAAGACTGGGACAAAATGACAATGGGCTCATAATACCTATCATGCCAGAGACACGACCCATAACAAATATTGGTCTTGGATGCACCCCTCCGAGAATAACCATATGTGGCCAAAGTCCTCCAGTTAGAACGGTTAATATTTCTCCTCAGCCAATACTAGCACAAGTACACTCACCAATATTCACAGACCTTAGAGACACACACAACTTTATAATTGAGGCCTACATTAGTAGTGATGATGAAGATACCATGACCAATCTACCTAGGTTATTTGAGGACACCACCCTGTGTATGATTAGCACCCTATCCTTCAAACCAGACCAACAGAATCATGAGATCCACCTAGTCTACCCCTAACTGATCGACTATGACCAACGAGGACCACCGGTTCTTGATACATTCAAAAATAATGAGGCACTCTCAGAATTCATGGGATTAAGGGATAACATTCCAGATGGAGATCACAAGGTAGGGTTTATAATGGAGTTGGACACACATTCCTATTATGGGGAAATGATTGAATCCTTCAGCCATAAAAGTGAGAAACTAAGAATCATATCCAAGTCCTTGAGTGAAAACCACACTATGGCACTCTCTGACAAGAAAATAGTAAAAAGAAAGGACGTATCCAATGGTGAAAACCTCTCTGAGGTGCCCGAGGATGAAGGATTCAATCTTCCTCTAAGAGCTATTCATCAGGAGAAGTCAACAGTCTTGGCCAAAAAATGAAATCTGGTCAACCTAGGAATAGAGGAGACCCTGCATATCACATTCTATGCAAAATCACTATTATCAGAAGAGCAAGAACTCCTAGCAGCCTTCCTAAAGGAAAGACAAATAAACTTCGCATGGAGTTATGCTGACATGCCAGGACTTGATCTAGAGACTATGGTTCATCATTTAGTAGTATATCCAGAAGCAAAGCCATTCAAACAAAAGCTTCAGAAAATGCATCCTCAAATTGCCTTATTGGTCAAAATGGAGCTCAAAAAGCTACTAGATGTAGGATTCATCCGACCAATCGATTATCGAGAATGGGTATCAAACTTGGTACCTGTTTCAAAGCCTGACGGAGCCATTAGAATCTGCACGAACTTTAGAGATTTGAACAAGGCATGTCCCAAGGATGATTTCCTGCTTCCCAACATCGACATGATAGTAGATATAACAGCAGGACATGAGATGCTATCACTAATGGACAGATTTTCAGGATACAACCAGATCATGATAGCAAAAGAAGATCAATATAAGATGGCTTTCACTTGTCCATAGGGGACCTACTACTGGAACATGATGCCATTCAGCCTAAAGAACATAGGAGCAACCTATCAAAGGGCCATGACATTTATATTCCACGACATGATTCATAAAACAGTCGAAGACTATGTCAACGAAATTCTAGCTAAGTCAAGAAAAAGACAAGACCATATAGCAACAAATTCAGACTAAATCGCTAAGTGCTATCTTTGACAGACTGGAGGAATACAAAGTCAGACTAAATCCCAAGAAGTGCATCTTTGGTGTAAAATTAGGTAAATTGCTAGGATACATAGTGTCCATGAGGGGTATCGAGGTGGATCTGGCAAAGATGAAAGAAATCCTCAAGATGGAGGCACCAAGGACATTAAAAAAACTGAGAGGTCTCCAAGGTAGACTTCAATCCATCTGACGATTCATAACACAATTGGCAGATAAGCAGAATCCATATTCTCACCTACTCCACAAGGGGGTAGCATATAAATGGGATACAAAATGTGAAGAGGCATTTAACAAAATCAAGGAATATCTATTGACACCACCAGTTTTAATGCCACCCATCCCAAGAAATCCATTGATCTTATATGTATCAGCAACAACAGTAGCCCTTGGAGCTCTCCTAGCTCAGCATGATGAAAACGGAATGGAGAGGGCTATCTACTATATCATTAGGACAAAGGTCGGTCATGAGCTAAACTACTAATTCATCGAGAAAGCATGCCTCGCCGTAGTGTTTGCATCCCAAAAATTCAGACATTACATGTTAGTGTGTATTGTTAATATGAGTAATCAAAATGAATTAAACAAAACACAAATGGAACATTATACTGAAGAAATTGAAGTAAAATTAAATAAACAAGAATTCTTCAGAGTTGTTCCACTTTCTCTATCTCCAGAGATTTGTTCGAAGTTGTTGCTCTCAAATTGTGTAAGCTTGGCTTCTCCAAATGGCAATCTGTAGAATGGGTATACAAAGGAATGAGCTTCTATGTGCTATATGCTAATGAAATGAAAGTTCTGACATGGATATGTATAGGGGTAACAGATTATGCACAGGGGTAACAGATTATGAATGCTATGGTATGAAATGGATATGCTATGATATGATTCTATACTATACTATGATGCTTGAATACTGTGAATGCTAAAAGGCTTATGCAAATTGGCTATAGTTATTCTATTGAAAGCTTCTGTATGATTTCAAAGACTCGACAGTCTTATTTATAGCTTTTTGTAGACACAATTCTGGCTGGCAAGAATCAACGGCTGTGAGATTGTCTGGTAAGTTTGAATAGTGAGAGATGGAGAGGTTGAGAAGGTGGAAGAGGTTGGGAAGTTGGAGAGAAGAATGGAAGCCTATCTTCAACCCACAGGAACAAGCTCGCACAGAAACAGAGGAATTTAATTTTCTGTTTTGGCAGTTTGTTTCACGGCTGTTGAAGATAATCCCCAAATTTATTAAATAAATAAATAAATTTAATTTCATTTATTGAGTTTGATTTTTGATTTTAGCACTATGGAAGATTTAATCAAATATTTTGGAATATTTAATTGTAATGCGACTTTAGAAGAATTTAATTAAATATTTTGAATATTTAATTATGAATGGATATTAGAAGAATTTAATTAAATATTTTGAATATTTAATTGTGAATGGATATTAGAAGAATTTAATTAAATATTTTGAATATTTAATTGTGAATGGATATTAGAGGAATTTATTTAGAAGAAAGGAAGAATATTTAATCATTATTTGAATAAAATATTCAAGCCAAGATTATATGATAATTAATATAAATAAATCATAATGTTTATTTAATTAATTAGAAATGGATCTGAAAAAGATGATTAAATAAACTTATTTATTTAATCAAAAATGAAATAATAAACAATATAAATAAATTATTTAAATTTATTTATCGTGAATCGAATCAGATTTAATTAAATATTAAAATATTTAATTAATTACGAACATGTGATGTGACCATTTTTAGGTGTATACATTTTGCCCCTCTTTGAAGTGATGTGTTTTACATTGCTTCAAAGACAATACCATATGTTGATTGTCAAATGTTGATAGGTATATGCCCCCTCGAATGATGAATTGATAATATTTTGATTTTTGTGAATTTTTTATATTTTTATGGAATTTTCAGTTTTTATGATTTTAAAGATGTCGATTCATCGTTTGTAAATAATGATGTGAAGAAATTGACCCGAAAAGATGTGAAATGAAAATTAATGACTAAAATTGCCCCTGCTATGATAAAATGTGTTAAAATCCACCAATTTTACCCTTAAATAGGTTTAAAATGTCATTTTCCATTTTAACCTAGTAAAATTTGTAAATTTTGAGCTCTGGAGAGATAATTATGGCACTTCCGATTCACCAGCACCGTTTCGAGCGCATCCGACGACATTAGCGGCTGGCACACTATGGACCCCTGGTATGTACCCCATGAAACTCCTTCGTTTTGAAAATCTTTCGTTCGTTGCACGTTTTTTGATGTTTTGAGTGGTAAATGACGTGTTTTAACACCTTTAAGTTTTTTTGTAGTGCCTATGATAATTTCCGTAGCGCATTTGGTAAATTTTGCAGCGCTTTTGATCATTTTTGTAGCGCATTTGATAGAATAGCGCCCTTGATAAAAAGCGTAGCACTTTTGATTTGTTTTGTAGCGCATTTGATAGAATAGCGCCTTTGATAAAAATCGTAGCGCCCATGATGCTTTCTGTAGCGCCTTTGATAATGTAGTGTTGTGAGTGATAAATTTGTTCCCAAAGGTGTTGAAAAACAAATAATAACTGATAAATTTTTTTTTAAAGTTGTTAAAAACAAATAGGATTGATAAGTTTGCTTCTAAAGTTGTTAAAAAACAAACAGGATTTTGATTATCTACCTTCATGATGATGAAAAACAAATAGTTTAATTGATATGTTCATTTCTAAGGTTGTTAAAAACAAACATGAGTGTGATTATTTTCCTTCCATGATGATGAAAAACAAATAGTTTTGATTGATTAATCGTGATGATTTGATATTATTTTTGCTTTGTCATGATGTGTCAATAGGAGAGATTGGGCGTTTTGCAGTCACAGGAGACATTCCCGAGCACATGGACATTGATTCCACATCTGTTACAGTTAGATCGAGATGTGGTTGAGGCATGTGGATTGAGTTCGTTACTTGACATGCCTGAGGTGCACCTCAACAGAGCTCTATTGACAGCACTTGCAGAGCGGTGGCATAGTGATACGAACACATTTCATTTATCGACCGGAGAGATTACAGTGACCCTTGAGGACGTATATCGCATCTTGAGGATCCCAGTGATGGGAGAGATAGTGGTATTTGATAGCTGAGAGGCTGGAGGTACCGATGCTTTGAGGAGGATTTTCAGAGATGATCATATTGTTAGATATTTCATCCCATGGGGCGAGATGATAGATACATATCCACCTTTACTGTCCGTACTTGTAGGATTTATTGGAGGTGTTTTGTGCCCCAACCATAGGTCGAAGGGGTTCACAGTCAGATGGGGTCAGGTTCTGGAGAGTATGGTGATGCAGGGTACACGGTATGCATGGGGGACATGTATGCTTGCTCATTTGTATGATGAGTTGCATCATATTGTATACGGTAGAGGCCAGAGTTTTGCTGTGGGTTGTTCATTATTATAGATATGGGCATGGGAGCACTTTTCTATTTTGTGACCATTAACTCGATGACAGAAACCAGCTGGTCGAGCATATAGATGGAGATATGCCGATATTATTGCTCAGTCGAGACTGGGCAAATTGGATCATTGGTAGCGTCTCTTGGATGGTCTGGATACAATATGCTGGCGGCCATATTTAGATTGCGAGGCGTGGCCAGAGGATGCGAGGGAGATGCCTTATGTTTGTACATCCAGATATCTTATTGGGCGTACTCCATGGATTATTGAGAGATTTCTTGCTGGACGAGTATGTCGACAGTTTGGATGGATTCAGGGTATGCCTATGGGTTTTTCCATTTATGCACGATGACAGCCAGAGCTTGTAGTATGGGGTCCACGGATTTCCTATGAGGCAGCAGTTGCAAAGTTCACCAGTTTAAGAGTGGTGATGTGGGATTATCGAGTTGATGTCCTCAATGCAGGGACAATGCCAGAGTATAGCCAGTATTTGTTAGAGCATCCTGCACCACGTATGTTCGATCCTGATGAGCCTATTGCTCCTGTTGTTGCACAGAGATGACAACAGAGAGATTCAGCTTCAGATGGTGATGATTCAGAGGGAGGGGATGATGATGAGAGTGGAGATGATGATGAGGAGGGTGGAGGTAGGGGTGGTGGTGGTAGGGGTGGTGATAGAGGTGGCAGGAGAGGTGGCAGAGGTGGACCATGGATTAGACATACGGATCCATCACCTTCAGTAGATCCAGTGGTGTCAGGTCAGATATCCTCTCTACAGAGTACAGTACAGAGCTTACAGAGTCAGCTAGCACAGGCATAGACCCTTATCACACAATTGCAGGGACAGTTGACTTCAGTTACTACTGAGAGGGATATAGCCAGACAGCGGGGTGAGTAGGCCATTGCTTTGGCGGATAGTTTACAGAGAGTAGCAGCTAGCACCCTACTTGGTGATATGATGAGAGAGGTGACCAGAGCCACTCGGGAGGCCGAGTTTTACAGGATTAGATATCATGATTTTGCTCCACCTGAGTAGAGGGAGAGTTATACACAGTCACAATCTACCCATAGTCGCTCTCGGACTACCAGTAGAGGTGTGACATAGCCATTACCTCCAGGAGGGCCATCAGGGATAGGTGGAGTAGGTCCATCAAGTGTAGGTGGTACAAGTCCTAGACCAGCACCATCAGAGGATAACACTACCTAGTGCATTGTACATGATGTTTTTATGATACTTTGTTGAGACATTTGTATAGACCCTGAGATGATCTCATTTTTGATGATGTTATATCATGTGTAGTTGACATCCTTGTACATTTTGACATTCATTTTTGAGATATATGAAATGCAGCGATGATTTATGATGAGATAAATGCATCTATTTGCTATATGCATGATGTTTATGATATGATGGTTTTATGGTTATGATGTATATGTATGCATGATTTATGAGATGAAATGAAATCTATTGATGAATGATTTATATGAATATAATTTATGAATGCTTATTAATGTTTTGATTATGATGTACACTTTGATTTTATAATTTTCCGATGCAAATATCTATGAAATGATGTATGAAATGATGTTTTTGTGAATGTCAAAATATACTCAGTCATGTATGTGAAAAGATATGAAACACTTGATACCTTGGCAGCTTTTGGGGAAATCTATAAATGCAAAATGCAGACCATAATATGAATGCAATCTATACTAACCGTGCAGGACATCCATACAATATTGCCATTGGGAGAGCTTATTTTTGCTTTTTGTATCATCATAGAGCTTTAAAATGTTGAAAGTTAATACAAGCATCAAAGGGTATGTTAGCACCAATGATGACCTGAGTATTGCTTTCATGATTTTTAATATAGCAAGTTAATACAAGCATCTAGGTATAATTGAACCAAGATGACCTAAGAATTGCTTACATAAATAGACAAGAGTTAACCAATTTCCCATGCAAATTCTGAAATGTCATCAATGATCCGTAGTAGAACATGTCTCACAACCAATTTGCATAGTACTAATGATTTCCTCACAAACAACAGACAAAGAAAAATCATACTCCTTCCTTGCTTTTCTAGTTCAGTACATCATTGAATTGCTCCAGAGACATGATAGAAAATCAAACAACCATTCAAATCTTGCCTAAAATATTTCAAAAATTATTCAGATTAAGATCATCCAAATTGGTTATCATCATTGATATTCTCGTTTCGATAGTTGTTTGGATCATGTTGTTTTGATATCAATTGGCATTGAATAAGCATGTTGTGGTTGATTTGATACGACAATGTTTGTTGCATTTTAGCCAACCGTCTTGTGTCTGTGATGTTCAAAAAGCTCATTGCCCCTTGCTTATTTAGTCTATATTTCAGCTTTTGCCCCCAGTGTAAACACAACCTAAAGAATATGGATATGTACAAATTTCATCAAGCCATGATGAAACATAAGGATCCTGTCATATGATGTGTATATGAAAGATATGTACAGATGATAGATATGAATGGATGATGCCGAAAATGAATGCAAGACATAAGCTAATAGATGGAGGAGCCTATTTTGATCACAAGTAGCGCCTGTTTACCAGGTTTTCACCACTTGTTTTTTTATTGCACTTTTTCAGGATTTTCTGATTTTTTTTGGATTTTTTCATGACTTTTTAGGACTTTTTCTAATTTTTTTAGATTTTTTCAGGACTTTTTATAAAAAAAATTTAAAAAAATTCAAGACTTTTTCTGATTTTTTTAGATTTTTTTAGGACTTTTTCTAATTTTTTAATATTTTTTTTAGGACTTTTTCTGATTTTTAAACATAGAATTTCTTCAAATGAATGCTATTGATCGAATCTTCAAACAGGTCCCCTTCTCACGTGGATAACTAATAGGCACCAGAACCATATGCTGCAATGATAACAAATGGACCAAGCCAGTTAGGTTCAAATTTCCCTTTCTTTTCTCTATCTTGCTAATTACGTGGATTTTCTCTCAAGACTAAGTCACCTACTTGAAATGTTCGCGGTTTAACTCTGTGATTATAACTGCAAGACATAACTTGTTGATAACCCTTCAAATGGTCAACTACATGTTGACGTCTTTCATCTAACAGTTCTAGCTCTTGGAAGTGAGATACTCTGTAGTCTTCATCATTTATCAATCCCTTGAGTGAGACCCTAAGCGAAGGTATTTCAACCTCTAGTGGTAAGATTGCTTCTGCTCCATAGACCAAGGCATATGGGGTAGCTCCTGTTGGTGTGTGAATGCTGGTTCTATATGCCCAGAAAGCTAAATTTAATTGGACATGCCAATCACGATTGGTGTCATTTACTGTCTTCTTCAAGATCTTCAAGATTGTTTTGTTGGAAGCTTCTGCTTGACCATTACCCTATGGATAGTAAGGTGTAGAGAATTTGTGTTGAATGTGAAATCTTTCACAAATTTCATCCACATCCTGATTCTTGAAAGGCCTTCCATTATCAATAATAATAGAACTAGGAATTCCTTATCGACAGATAATGTAATTCAGAATAAATGAAGATATTTGTTTACCCATCACAGTTGTCAAAGGAACAGCCTCAATCCATTTTGTAAAATACTTTGTAGCTGTGATGATTAATTTATGCCCATTTGATGATGAAGGATGAATTTTTCCAATAAGATCTAGTCCCCACTGAGAAAAAGGCCATGTTAGAGTGAAAGGTTGCAGTTCCTATGCAGGTGCATGAATAAGATTCCCATGGATTTGGCATTTAGAACACTTCTTGACAAAAGTAAAAGAATATTTCTCCATGGTAGGCCAATAATATCCCATTCTGACAAGTTTCTTGGCTAAGGTTAAACCACTCGAATGAGTTCCACAAATACCACCGTGAACCTCTTGTAAGGCTTTTTCAGATTCATCACATTCAAGACATCGAAGGAGTGTACCATCAAGACCATGTTGGTAAGGGAAGTCGACGATCAAGGTATAACGAGATGATTGGCATATGAAGTTCCTTTTTTGGTTTCGAGATAAATCTAGAGGTAAGATGTTATCTTTCAAATAGGTATAAGTCTTGCCATATAAAGGTGAATCAGAACCAGTTAAATGATATATGACTTGGGTCTCAGGATTATCATAGGCGGGAGAAAACAATTGTTCTACCAAGAATTCGCACTATTTTTGATCTTCTGACAATTGTAACAAAGAAGCAATTGTAGCCATTGCATCTGGAGCTTTATTATCAATCCTTGAGATTTGTGAAAACTTGATTGACACAAAATGCTTTTTATAATCATCCACCATGTTTTTGTACGGTAGCAACTTATCATCTTTAGTTTGATAATCATCATTAATTTGATTAATGACAAGTTGTGAATCACTGTAGACTTGCAACTCTGTAATCCGCCATTCCAATGCTATTTTCAATCCTATGAGCAATGCCTCATATTCAGCTATGTTATTTGTGCAAGGAAACATCAACCGATATGATTGTGAAATGGTATGTTCTTTAGGTGTAACAAAGAGAATCCCTGCCCCCGAGCCATATTGTGTATAAGATCCATCAAAGTACAATGTCCATGATTTCTAAATTGTTGTTGTGAAGACATCTGCATCAGGAAACTCAATGTGCATTGGATTTTCTTCTTGTAAAGGTGCTTTAGCCAACTGATTTTGCAATGACCTGTCCTTTAATAGCTTTTCAATCTACATAGTGAATTTCAAACTCACTTAAGATCATTACCCATTTTGCAAGTCTCCCTATTAAAGTAGCTCTGCTTAAAAGGTATTTTAATGGATCAATCTTGGTTATTAGCTTAACTGTATGAGCCAACATATAGTGTCACAACTTTTGAGAAGCAAACACCACTGCAAGGCAAGCTTTTTTAATGAAATTGTAGTTTAATTCATGACTTGTTAAAGTTCTGCTGATATAGTATATGGCCCTTTCTTTGCCTGTAGAATCTTCTTGTGCTAGCAATGCTCCCAAGGATACTTCTGTTGCTGAAATATAGAGTATGAGTGGCTCTCCTGGACTGGGTGGAATTAAAACTGGTGGGTGCATAAGATATTGCTTGATCTGATTGAGCTGCTTCAAATTTGTCTTCCCATTTGAATGGGACATTTTTATGTAATAAATGTGTAAATGGCAAGATTTTATCTGCCAGTTGAGCTATAAACCTTCTGATGGACTGTAGTCACCCTTGCAATGATCGAAGCTAACTGATGTTTCGTGGTGGCGGCATGTCCATTATAGCTTGTACTTTTTCTGGATCAACCTCTATGCCCTTTTCTGAAACAATGTATCCTAGGAGTTTTCCAGATGTAACACCAAAGACACATTTCTTTGGATTGAGATGAACATTGAACTTCTCCATTCTGGTAAAGATTTTTGATAAGATTTCTAGATTTCCTTCTCGTGTGTGAGATTTGGCAAGTAAATCATCAACGCAATCTTCCAAGAATGTATGCATCATGTCATGAAAAATGGTTGCCATTGCTCTTTGATAAGTGGATCCGGTATTCTTTAACCCAAATGGCATTACATTCCAGCAATATGTACCCCAAGGGCATGTGAACGCTATTTTATCTTGATCCTCTGGTGCAATTTTTATCTGGTTGTATCCTAAAAATCCATCCATTAATGAATACATTGAATGGCTAGTAGTTAAATCAACAATTTATATATCTATGTTGGGCAAAGGGAAGTCATCTTTAGGACAAGCTTTATTCAAATCTTTGAAATCTGTACAAACTCTGATCCTTCCATTTGGCTTTGAAACATGTACAATATTGGAAATCCATTATGCATAGTCAATAGTTCGAATGAATCCAACATCCAAAATCTATCCAACATCCAAAATCTTCTTTAATTCCTCTTTGACCAATAATTCAACATGTGGATGCATTTTTCTGAGCTTTTTCTTCACAGGTTTTTCCCTTGCTTTGATAGATAAATGATGCATTATCAGATTAGGATCTAACCCTAGCATATCAGCATATGACCAAGCAAAGTTAATTTCATTCTCCTTCAAGAATTCCTTGAATTTTAGGACTTCTTCAATTGTTAATGATGCTGCAAGTTGCAAGATTTTTGGCTGCTCCGTTGCACTTAGGTTAATTGATTATCTTGGTTCGATCAAAATAGAAGATCTTTCGTGATAATTTTTGGGAAGAGTGTCAAGTTTCTCATCCTTCAGTGCCTCAGAAAGGTTTTCATTGTCGGATTTGCTCTTTGTTTTTCTCTTGTTTTGATCTACCACTGCCATTTTTTGGTTTTCACCAATAGATCCATCTTTTGTTTCATTTATTTTGTAGCTAAGAGACTTGACACCCTCCTTATCAAAATCATGAGAATGAAATTCTTGGATGAAACAATTGTTTTCCTCATTATAGGAGCAAATGAAATTTATAATGTCCTCATCATCATGAAATGTTGGACTGTGGATAGGTGCATCATTTTCCTAATTAATAAGTTCTGGATAAACTAAAGGCATGGGATCATTAGGTTGGGTAAGGTCTTGAATTGTCAAATTCATGATACGGCTATCATCTTCATGGTAGACAAGGTCTATGATGGTATTCTCCTGTTAATTGTCAATCTCGTTAGAATCTGATTCATCCTCACTTGAGTCATGATCGCTTTGTAAAACATAATCAAGTGGAGGCCTTGAACCTTCTCCTTGTATGAGAATAGGTGCATATTTGTGTATGGTATCAACTTGTTTGTCTCTCCAAAATTCATCATTATAAATGGTGTCCCATTCATATTCATTAGAATCAGTATCTGAACTATTCTGCAATTGGAAAACTAATTCATGAGGTTTACCTGACATTGATCCTCCTTCATGAGTTGATTGTGCTTGCTGTGAAATAGATTCTTCTTTATCTTTACCATATCCAAGTCCTGTTTTATCACTTGGATGTATTGAAATAGGTTGAATTGGTTCTACAATTCCTTCTCGTCTCTTTCCTATAGGACCATTTCCTTCATAGCCCATCTTCTGCATGATAACGTACCCTTTACCATATTGTTCTGTAGGTAACTTAATGTGCAAGAGAGATTCATCTTCATCTTTGTATAGCCAATTTAGGATGTCCCTATCTTCAGCTTCTTCTTCAGTGGTGTTGGCTCTAATGAATTTTACATCAAACTTTGTGATTGGCACAGAAGCTTGGGATGTAGAGGCTGTTGCAATCTTTTGATTTGATAAGGTTGGCTGACCATGTGACCTCAGAGAAGGAGGTAAGGTAGAAAGAGATAGTGAATATTCACCTACCCCTTTGTCTTTAAAATTTAGCTTAGTGTCAAGATTCTTTTTCAATTCTTGCAGTTGTTCTTGTAGATTGGAAGAAGAAAGAGCAAGAGCCTCCTTATTGTATGGCACAAAGGCATCTTGAGTTGCTCGAAGATTTGAACAAGTTTGGGTACTTTTGTAATCAGCTTGTATAGTTATTTCCTGTCCATCATATGGAAACTTGATGTATTGATGATACGTTGATGGTAGTACTTGCATATCATGAATCCATGGACGACCCAAAAGTATGTTATAGGAAAGATCCCGATCTAGAACCTGACAAAATGTGTTCTTCACAACAGGTCCCACTCTGATAGGTAGCATTATTAATCCTTTAGAAGCTCTTTCTTCATCATCATATGCCTTGATAGTTATTTTCCTTCGTGGATCAATAGAATTTTCTGATATTCCCAAGGAATTTATTAGCTTTAAGGTACAAATGTTTAAACCAGCTCCTCCATCTATTAAGACACGTCTGATTCGGTGTTTATGGAACATGAATTCAAGATAGAATGATGAATTATGTGGATGTGACATGGAGGCGTCATCTTTTTCGAAAAATGAAAGAAAAGTGGGTGAAGACAAATGTCCCACCATGGCTTGAAATTTTTTTACATCCAAATCAGTGTCGACAGTTGTGTTTACAAGAGCTTCTTCTAAAATATTCTTGTGTATGGGGGATATTTTGAGAAGTTCAAGGATGGAGATTTGAGCTGATGTTTTTCTCAATTTATCAACCAGATTATATTGACTTGGAGGGGAAATAGTTGTTTTAGATGAACTTCCTTTTAAAAAAACCTTTGCTTGTCCTCTCGTAGTCACATTAACCTGTTGATATTCTTGTTTTCCCTTGATTTTGATAACATTAACCCGTTGATCATCAACATAGATGTAATGGATTATATTGTCTTCAACATTATTTATCTTTTTGGCTTTTACATCTGATGTTTTCCCCTTTTGATAATTTGGTAAAGGATCTTTGAATGCTTGATGATCGTCATTGGTATGGTGTCCTTCAATTGTAATAGTGCCATTGTCAAATAAATCTTGTACTATATTTTTCAAAGCTTGACAATTATTCATTCTATGACCTTTACATTGATGATAATTGCAATAATACGAGTCATTCCATGATGGTGGTTTGACTCGAGGCTCATAATATCTTTGTGGTGGTAAGGTGATGACCTTATTATCAAGAAGCTCCTTGAGAGCAGACTCAAGAGATTGAGCCAAAGTGGTAAAATTTTTTCTATTATAAAAGAATGGAGGTTTGGATGGGTTTGTTGTTTGGGTATTGCCAAGATTGTTATTGAAATTACCATGATTATCCTTGGTGTTTTGATTGGTCATGCTTTCTTGCTTAGAGGTTTGTCCTTGTTGATTGCTGCTTCCTTGTTGGTTGGTATTTGTTTGTTGATTATTTCATGGAGCACTTGATAGATTAAAGATAGATGGTCTTGTTCATAGATCATTTACATCTACTATACCATCATTAACAACATTTTTATTTCTATTCCAAAACCTTGTTTTATCGTTGTTGTTTTGGTTGGATGTACTTGGATTATCAAGTTTTATCACTCCTCGTTTAACCAAGGCCCCTTCAATGGTAATTGCGTTTTCAATCAACTTTTCAAAGTTATGTGGACAATGAAGATTAAGCCTATAGCTTAATTTTTGATCTAGGCTATTGATAAAGATATCCATCTTTTCCTTTTCAGGAATAGGATGGGAATATCACGCAAATAACCTTCTCCATCTTTGCAAGAACGTAGTGAAGGGTTCTCCTACTTTTTGTTTCACTTTACAAAGATCAAGCATCATTATCTAGTGTTGAATGTTGTAGGCGTATTGTGATATAAACTAATTTATTAACTCCTCAAAGGTTTTGATGGGTGGAGTGATCTTAGAAAGCCACTCCATGGATTGTACACCTAGACTTCATGGAAATAAGCGCATTAAGTAGGTATCATCATAGGTGAATTCTAGACTCATATTTCAGAAATCCCTCACATGGTCAATGGGATCAGTTTTTCCATTGTACCTATCATATTTAGGGATTTCACAATGTTTTGGAAATGGGATCATTTGAAGACTTATATCGAATGGATAAGGAGATATGTCTTCCAAAACATACTTCTTTGTTGTACCCCCTTGCATCTCTTTTATTTTCCCTTGTAATTCTTTTATCTGTTGAGTAAGGGCACTAAAGTCATTAGGAGTTTAAGGATTCTGTTTAATCCCTTCTATGTCAAAATTGTGAGGTAACTTAGCTTCTTGATTAGCTAAGGAAAGAAAATATCTTTCTTTATTTCGTTCTAAAATCCTTTCCATAAGAGTATGGAATTGGGGATCTTGCTCTGCTTCTTGAAGCTTTTCTTCTGTCAATTCATCCACATTAAATGTTTCCTCTTCTTTCTCAATACGGTCACCCATTTTATTTGTAGTGGTTTCTCCCTCATCTTTTTCCATGTGTTTTTGAGATCTCGTGAAGACAGGCATAGGTTTTGTTCCAAATTCTACTCACTTTTGATCAAAAGAATGAAATCGTGCAATTGTGTGATAGATATGAAAGTCAGGATAGAATGAAAATTCTATGACTTACAAAGGTTTCTAATCTTTAGCTTGTGTTGTTCCCTAATTGAAAGGATGAAAATCCTGTTGGTGGGAATTTAAGCAAAAGATCGAGAAAAGGATGATTTTGCACTTTATGAAGTTTTGATCATAGCTTGGTAAAAGGATGGATTTTGTGATGGATGCCTAATGTGATCTGAGTTCTCTATTGCAAAATTTGATTTGGACAAGTAGAATATTCAATTGTAGGTTGGGGAATATAACAGAAACGAATACGTTGACTATGGTTATGCCTTTGAGAAAGGGGTCTTCTTTGAAAGAAAGCTTGCGAATACAAAGGTTCTATAGCATAATCATCAGAAAGACCTCTAACACAATCATGATACCTATGAAGAAAGGTTCTATATTTGAGTAAAACTTTTTGGATTTGATACAAGAATCGTCTTTTCTTCAATAGTTTCTTGTGGTTAAGGGGTTTCTTTGGCTTTTTAATCCTTTTGAAAATAGATTTCTTAACAAAGGTTGTAGATTTCCAATCTCGTAACATGGGAGTAATCAATGTGATCTTGAGTTTTGGATGATCTTATCTGAATTAGTGTATTGAAAACACATCAAACAATTTGTAGAATAGTTGTCTTAAATCCTATGCTAAACATCAAGTGTATGACTAAAATGTTTTTCAAAAAAAAATTTAACGGGTTTTACACATGATAAATAGATCAAACAGACTCACTCTTAGTACTCAAGTAGGTCATCATAGTAATCAACAACCCACATCTTAGAACTGTGTCGAATCACACAACCATGTCACCCCCGAAAGGGCACCCATGTTTTTGTCTTTTCTAGGTGCGTACTCAGAGTGACGAAAGTGGATACTGGATCCCCTGAGCAAACAATCCTTGGCAGTTATATGGTGAGTATCTTGGGGGTAGATTCTTCCCTCCCCTGCACTGTGATTAATATGATGTTCAAAAACTGACTCGGTAAGATACTACACTAAGTTCTTAGTAAGGGTTTCTGTTTGGTGCAGCAAATGATAGACTCCCTCGAGAGACCTCCCTACCTTTAGAACAAAGGCTTTGGGGATGGTTATCAATGCACACTACCGTCAAAAGAGGGTTTCCCAAATTTTGCTTTAAATTTTAGAGTGGGGTGGAATAGCCTGGCTTTGGCTTGAACCCACTTGAGTCATTCCTCTTGGGTGAGTACTTTTTCCCACAAGAGCAGGCTCTCTACAAGGTTTTAACAAAGTTGTAAATTGCATGAAATAAAATAGGTGAGTTTGGCATTTTGATCACCTAGTTAAGGGGAGAGCATAGGCCTATCACCGTTTAAGCAAAGCAACAAGGATTCAGTTTTAAGCCCAAAATAGAAATTTACTATACTAGGTGAAGATGTTGCTTCACGAAAACACAAAATTTTTTTTAGCCCAAAATCAAATATGAAATGACTATCTTAGGATTGCTTCATTCCATTTTATGTGACTACCCTAGGATTGCTCAATTCTATTTATGAGACTATCCTAGGATTGCTTTGTTTTAATTTAAAGTTACTAACTATCCGCGGTTGCGTCAGATTCAGTTAAACTGTATTTATATTACAATTTACAAGTCACAGATTTTTGAAACATGCGCTATAACAGTCTTCAAGGGCGCTGCAGGAATTCTTATGAGCACTGCAGGAACTCTTACGGGCGTTGTAGGAACTCTTACGAGCACTACAAAAACTATTATCGACGCTGTAGGAATGATTACGGACGTTGCAAGAACTATTACGGGCACTGCAAGAACTATTATGGGTGCTACAGAAATGAGTATGGGCACTGCAGAAATGATTACGGGCGCTGCAGGAACTATTACGGGCACTGAACTTTCTAAAACGTGTTTCTTGCACTAATCCGCTGTTTTTGGCCATAACCTATCAGAGAAACCTGCAAAAAGATGTTAAAAATAGGGGCAAAAGCTCCACGGTGGGTGCCAAAAATGTGTATTGTTAATATGAGTAATCAAAATGAATTAAAAAAAACACAAATGGAACATTATACTGAAGAAATTGAAGTAAAATTAAATAAACAAGAATTCTTTAGAGTCATTCCACTTTCTCTATCTCCAGAGATTTGTTCGAAGTTGTTGCTCTCATATTGTGTAAGCTTGGCTTCTCCAAATGGCAATCTGTAGAATGAGTATACAAAGGAATGAGCTTCTATGTGCTATATGCTAATGAAATGAAAGTTTTGACATGGATATGCATAGGGGTAACAGATTATGCACAGAGGTAACAGATTGTGAATGCTATGGTATGAAATGGATATGCCATGATATGATTCTATACTATACTATGATGCTTGAATACTGTGAATGCTAAAAGGCTTATGCAAATTGGCTATAGTTATTCTATTGAAAGCTTTTGTATGATTTCAAAGACCCGACAGTTTTATTTATAGCTTTTTGCAGGCACAATCCTGGCTGGCAAGAATCAACAGCTGTGAGATTTTCTGGTAAGTTTGAATGGTGAGAGATGGAGAGGTTGAGAAGAAGGTGGAAGAGGTTGGGAAGTTGGAGAGAAGAATGGAAGCCTATCTTCAACCCACGGGAACAAGCTCACACAGAAACAGAGGAATTTAATTTTTTGTTTTGGCAGTTTGTTTCACGGCTGTTGAAGATAATCCCCAAATTTATTAAATAAATAAATTTATTTAATTTCATTTATTGAGTTTGATTTTTGATTTTAGCACTATGGAAGATTTAATCAAATATTTTGGAATATTTAATTGTAATGCGACTTTAGAAGAATTTAATTAAATATTTTGAATATTTAATTATGAATGGATATTAGAAGAATTTAATTAAATATTTTGAATATTTAATTGTGAATGGATATTAGAAGAATTTAATTAAATATTTTGAATATTTAATTGTGAATGGATATTAGAGGAATTTATTTAGAAGAAAGGAAGAATATTTAATCTTTATTTGAATAAAATATTCAAGCCAAGATTATATGATAATTAATATAAATAAATCATAATGTTTATTTAATTAATTAAGAAATGGATATGAAAAGATGATTAAATAAACTTATTTATTTAATCAAAAAATGAAATAATGAACAATATAAATAAATTATTTAAATTTATTTATACGTAGATCGAATTCAGAGATTTAATTAAATATTAAAAATATTTAATTAATTACCAGACTATGTGATGTGACCATTTTTAGGTGTATACAATTAGCACACAAGATAAAGCTCATTGCCAAAATTGACCCCCTCAAGTATCTCTTATCAAAGGCAATGCTCACAGGAAGAATGGCAAAATGGGTAATATGATATTGTTAGAGTATGACATCGAGTATGTGGAAAGGAAAGCCATCAAGGGACAAATTATTGTAGATCAACTAGCAGAAGCACCTATTTATTCTAAGAATTCTCTTGTCTCAGAGTTTCCAGATGAATCTATTTTTAACCTCAACGTAGCTGACCACTGGAAACTATACTTCGACAACTCATACACACAACATGGATCAGGAGTTGGTTTCTTCTTCATCACCCCACAAGGGGACTGCATACCAAGGTCATACAAACTAGCATTTCCTTGCACCAACAACATCGTGGAATACAAGGCTTTGACTATAGGTCTCAGGATAGTAGTGCAATGGAATATCATAGCTCTCAAAGTCTACATAGACTCTCAGTTGATCATAAATCAAGTCAATAATGAATATCAGACCAAGGATGATAAGCTCACTCCATACAAGAAATTGGTGGAGAATCTCAAAGAATCTTTCATTGAAATAACATTTGAGCAAATTCCTAGAACCAACAACAGAGGAGCAGACGCCATGGCAACAATGGGATGCTTGCCGAATATCCCCAACAATGTTCCAAAGTATAAATTCTTGATTGAGGAGCTTCTCGTTCCCGCATTCGAGGTACCATAATTAGAATTTGCGTGCAAAATCATTGGTCCCAGTGATCCTTGGTACCATGACATCTACACATATCTTCACATAGGAGTCATACCCGCTGACCTCCCATCAAACCTAAGACGAACCTTTGTAAAAAAGGCATTCATATTTGTCATCCTAGGTGATACCCTATACCATAGAAGCATAGAAGGTACCTTGCTACGTTCTTTAAACATTGAGGAGGCATTAACCACTCTAACGGAGGTTCATAATGGTATATGTGGTTCACACTCGAGTGGAATGACCATAGCCAAGAAACTGCTGAGGATGGGGTATTATTGGCCCACAATGGAAAGAGAAGCATGTGATCATGCTAAAAGGTGTTTACAATGTTAGCAGCATGGGGACCTCATCCATGCTCTAGCTCAAGAGCTTCATCTTATTATCATACCATGGCCCTTTTCATAGTGGGGACTCAATCTCATTGGGAAAATCACACCCACCTCATCCAATGGCCATAAATTCATCATAACTGCAACTGAGTACTTCAAAAAGTGGGTGGAAGCCATACCCATGATGTATATCACTAGGAAGCAGATCTCAAAATTCATCCTGAACTATCTCATCTGTCATTATGGGGTCCCACAAGCCATTATCTTGGATAATGGGACACCATTCAAGAATCAGGAGGTTCACAACTTGTGCGAGAAATTGAAAATCCATCGCTTCTCCACCCCGTACTATCCCCAAGGCAATGGCCAAGCAAAAGCTACAAACAAAACCATCCTCAAAATCGTCAAGAAAATAGTTAATGACGCAGGTCGTGACTAGCATTTGCAGCTTAATCCCGCCCTTTGGGCTTATTAAACCAGCATCCACACACCCACTGGCGCCACCCCCTTCTCTTTGGTCTATGGATCAGAGGCGGTTCTCCCCATTGAGATAGAGCTCCCATCCCTCAAGATATCACTGCAAAATCTCATCACGGATGAAGAATACAGAGTATCAAGACAAAACGAGCTAGAGTTACTGGATGAGAGACACATAGATGCTTTAAATCATTTGCACGTCTATCAAAATAGACTCAAATGAAGCTACAACAAGAAAATTAGAAGTAGGACTTTCCAAGTCAAAGACCTGGTCTTAAAAGAAAATCAGAAGAATGTCCCAAACCCAAGCAGCAAAGGAAAGTTTGAACCTAATTGGTTAGGACCTTTCATCATCATAGCAAGTTATAAATCAAGGGCATATCAGCTATCAACACCCAAAGGGGAACCTCTATAGGATCCAATGAATAGCTCCCATCTCAAAAAAAATTATGCCTAAATCTTTCAAGGTATAGAACCAAAAAAATCTAAAAAATCATAAAAAGTCCTAAAAAATGGTCACTTCAGTGAAAACCTGACAAACAGGTGTCTTAGTGACAACAAAAAAATCAAAAAAGCAAATAATCCAAAAAATCTAAAAAGGATAAAAAAAATCGTCCTCTAGTGAAAACCACTTCGGTGGCACTTTGGGCAAGTACCTTGGTGAAAACTTGGAAAACAGGCACCCTGCATAAATAAGCACTTTCCATCCACCAAGATCTTTGCGGCTTGCTTGACATCATCCATCCATTTCACTTCCATCATCTATCACATTCAGATCTCCATCCATCACTCATCTACTCTCATCCACACCATAGCTTGGCCTTGTTTTTCGTATCATGATCCCTCCTAGTACTACTCGACTCATCGTCAAGGTCAGTTTGTCCTGCCTTCATCAGAGTAGTCTATTGCACCACGCTGGGGGCATATTCTCATCAGATCAGATTCGTATATGTCTTAAAATCCTCAAATCAGAAAACCCAAAAACATCAAAAAATAAATAAAAAATCCAAAAACATCAAAACATATCAAAATCCAAAAATAGGTCAAAAAGTCATTCAAAAAGTCAAAAACAGGGTCGTCTTGTCGAACTACGTCATCTCTGAGCTTGAACATAGGCAAGGTTGATCTTTGATCATCCCCCAAGACATTTAGGTCAATCCTATAGGAGTCTGTCATAAATAAACTGACATCTCATCATGTATATCATCATCTGTAAATCGGTCAGGTCATCAGTCGAACTACGTGGTCTCTGCAAGTATAACGTAGGCAAGACTAATCTGTAGATCAGCCCTCGAGACCCCTAGGATAGGTCTTTAGGTTAGTCTCTTGGTCAAAATCTCATAAAATTCCAAAAATATCAAAACGTTTAAAAATCTCAAAAAATACAAACAATAGCCTCAAAACATTTCAAAACATCAAAAACATCCAAATATTTGAAAAAATCCATCCACCTCATCTCGCTTGCACCCACAATAACACCACTCATAATAAACTAATTGTCATCATCAACCTTTGGTGAAACAGTTAGAAACAAGTCTAGCAGATTTAAAAGAAAAACTCCAAATGTCAAGTCTTAAGCCTAAGTCAGTGCGTAAGCAAGTTGGTCATCTCTTCGTATTGGTAACTCATCATCCGAATTGGTCCCATATCAATCATCCCTTAGAAGCGCTTTGGATAAACCAAATGACATGCCGCCATCCACTAACATGTCCTAGGATGAATCCTTCCTACAATGGGCATTATCTTTTGGCAATAAGTTTCGGTTATCATCCTTAGAAAACACATCCTCTTTCCATTAGCAGTATTGAAGAGTGTCAATTTAGTTTTTTACTTGGTCTTTATCTTTTGACTTATCTTATTTTCACTCATTCCAAGGACGTCTTGATGATATCCCAAAATAGAGGATTTAGAGAAAAAGGAATGGGGCAACGATCATTATCTTTTGTCTGTTGTGCTTGTTGGATGTTCTTGTAATATAACCTCAGCGAATACTTGCTTTGTTAGGTATGTATGGAAGAGATCTAGGGCAACTTGTTGACTATCACATGGATAGGTTTACCTTTCCATGTTTTGGTATGAGGTGTTTAAAACTTATGAAGTGCATCCTAGCAAGGTTTCTATATGTTAGGTGTGAACAGGAATACTCCTATCTAAGTGTCAAGTCAAATTACATCACACTGGGTACAATGCCATCCTGGTTTTCTATACCTTGATGCATCGTACGATGTGTGTTATCAAACATAAGAAAATTTGGCCCTTTGAAAATCCCAATTCCTCGGCAAGTAATCATCATCATCATCATTTGCATTCACATCATCATGGGTCTTGTTGAAATAACTTCTTCTTTTCTTACTAATTGCACTAACAAGGTACTATGACAGTTGTTCATCAATCACCATCATCGTCATCAATCTTGCATCCACAAATCATTAGCATATTGCATAAGCATATCATATAGGAAACATACACACTGCATTTTTTCATCATATAAACAGGTTATCATAAACATTCTTCATAAATAGGTGCATCCATGTCATTGCATTTCACCCATTACATTACATCTCAAAGACATTATATCAATCATTGCATAAATTTTCATTTGCATTTCATAACCATTTCATATTACCATCTATCATATAAATCATCGCATAGCATCTACGGAAGCATTTCATAATCATTTTTCACATAATCATAATCAATAGATATATAAGCATTTAATTCATTAGACATACATGTTTGCATAACATCATGATATCATATCACCACTTTGGCGTTCACATCACATTATGCTCACATATCATTTTGCATTAACATACCATTGCATCACATACATCATCAGTTATTACATTTAGGATAATAACATTTTTTATTCTAAGCATCTCATAAAACCATTTCATTATGCATTAACACCATTTCATTTGCATCATCTCACGACCATCGCATTCATATTACATCCATTCATAAATCACCTCATATATAAGCATTTCCCACACATTATTGCATATACCATAGATCATATCATTTTACATATTAAAATCCATATCACATTGGCATAAAATAAATCATCATATAGATAATATCATTGCACATCATATCATGGGTTAGCATAATATAGATCTGTTAGTCATGATCATAATGCACACATCATTAGAAATAAATGAATCCATAGAAACATCATTGCAAAGAATATAGAAATAAACCATCCATGCATAAAAGAGAACACCATACATCGCATCAAAAATTGAATCATATATATCTGATCACATAACTTTCATAGTATAAGAATAAATCGAATCACTATAGATATGTGTCAATCAGTACAAAACGCCCATCGGGCTATAAAAAAATGAGTCCATAAGGTACAAAAGTGTATCATCTCAATCAAGCTTGATCCCTATGAATGCTACCCTCACCCCTGTCACCGTGACCCTCTGGTGGTCTCTAGCTAGCCTACTCTGAGTACTCTAGGACCTAGTCTACTCTAGGTATGGTATCATGATAAGCCCAATGTTAGTACTCTACCTCTCAGATGGCATCCCTGTAGGATCGCACTAGCACTGTATCCTAGGAGGAGGAGGTTGTCATACTCTCGATTTGCTATTTGCAGCCTAGCTCTGTAGCTGCCTGTACCTCTGCAGCCTATCTATCCTGCATGGCCTCATCCCTCTCAGCCCTGAGCTACTCTCTCTCAGCCCTCACTTGGTATCTCTCTATTTTCATGGCCTGAACCTAGGCCTATAGCTGCAAAATCAAGGTATCCCATGCATCTGCCTGTCCTACTGGCTATACCCATGGCTACACGTGAGGCTGATCCTCACCCTCGGATCGTGGTGGTGGGACTGGTGGATCCTGCTGCTGATCCTGCA
Organism: Sequoia sempervirens; assembly: GCA_007258455.2. NCBI lineage: Eukaryota > Viridiplantae > Streptophyta > Pinopsida > Cupressales > Cupressaceae > Sequoia > Sequoia sempervirens. The sequence goes on from VDFB02296056.1 coordinate 93,099, forward strand.
TGTGAATATCCTCGTGACTTGGTGGGACTCGGGGCACCCCTGGTGGATCCTATTGAATATCAACCCTTGGTCCTCACCCTCACCCTCGTCCTCTCCCTCTGCCTCTGACTCTGCGCAGATCTGGGTCCTCACCTGGAATGGTCAATCGAAATGGAGGTCTGAACTAGTCTCTGTAGGCGTAAGTGGTTCCCAGATCCGCCAAGCCCTAATCATAAGCCCACAATGGGGCTACCAAGTGCCTAAAGCTATCAACTACCTCAAAGGTAGGAATACCATGACCCCATGACACCTGTGTCATGTTGCGAGCAAGACGGCTACATAGTCGTCATCAGGTCGATCTTGCAGCTCCCAAACTGACGTTGTACGCACCCGGGTAGGTACCTCTCGATCATCGTATGCTCTCACCCCTGCATATATCAGTCCTGGTGGCAATAAAAGAGCTGATCTACATCGTCGGCCCATGTAGGCTGACCAAGGTATGGTGTCCAAGTGAAAACAAACATCTTGTCTAGGACCTGCCTCTAGTAGGTGATCCTGTGCTCACCAGTGTGTGTAAAGGACACACTGCCTCTGTATCATGCCAAGAGAGCATCCTCTACCCCCATCGGAATTGGAATGACATGTGGTCGTAGCACAAAAATGTGCTCCCATGCCTAGATGTGAAGTAAAGTCACTCCAGCCCCCAACCCTTTGATGTCCATGTAGACATACTCGTGCAAGTCTCTGTAAAGTGAAGCCAGAAGTATAGGCCCCCATGCAAACTAAACTGACCTATCTCGGACTATCCACTCCCAGCAATACCCCTAATTGGGACTGAAATATCATCCTCATCAGTCTATGGCAACGAGACCTGAAATGATGGCTGCAACTACCCAGCAGAAGGGAGGTGCTATGATCTTGTATCTCTCCAGCTCAATCTATCCCTCATAGTAGATAATGTCCCGTGTGGCAAGGACTCTGATGCAGGACTCACATCCCTCATCCATATCGAAGATCACCTACCGACCATGAATAGGCAATCACATAATGCACCAAACCTCCTCCAAAGTGATAGTGGCCTCACCAGTAGGGAGATGAAATGACGATGTCTCACTGTGCCACCTTTCAGCCAGCACTGATAACATCCCTAGGTGAGTGCGCATGGGCATTGTGTATGCAATGTGCAATAATCCTGCAACTCCCAGTCGATCCTGATCCCAGTCGCTCAAGTCCCATAAGACACTCACCAAATCTCGTGACTAGTGCTCTTGATAGTAGAGCTCCCTCGCCACATCCTGCATCAAGGAAGGTCAACATGTTAAAAAATTTCAAAAATTCCTAGTCGAACGCTCCAAGCTCGTCCCCAGCGGCATAGTTTGTGAAGGTGTCGCAGTTTGATTTTACTCAAACTCCAATGTTGGAACCCTAAAAAGGGAAATGTGGCACCACTGCAGCGCATTTTCTCCTCCAGCATTGCATTTTGGGTGAAAAGAGCACCACCGCGACGCACTTTACCCAAACCGACCCGCCGAGCCTGAGCCCAGTGGTGGAGTTTCTTAACTTTGAACTACACTATTGCGGCTCAAAACAACACCGTTGTGGTGCAAAACAACATTGCTATGGAACAAAATAGTATTTCGCAATGCAGTTTAAATGTTGAGCGGCACTATATAGTGGCGTTGGAAGCGAGATCCCTTTCTAAAAGCATTAATTGCAACATTAAATGAAAAAAATAAGCTTGGGTAAGGGTCACATACCAGTGTCCTGATGCCATGTGGCCGCTGGTATGTCCAAACTCAATCGGTGATGTGCAAGGGAAGTTGTCGTTGTGCCATATTGTTGGAGAGTCAGAGCTCAAATCTCAAATTTGCTAGCAAAGGTGTGTGAAAATGACTTGAAAGTGACCCCTCGGGCCCCTTTTAAGCCTAAAAATTAGGGTTTTTTAACCTTAAATGATTGTCCTACTAGGGTTTTGGACCCTTGAACCTACTTTTGTCCTATTGAGGCTTTTTTTCATCGTTTTATTGCGTTTGGACACATTTTTAGCCTCCCAGACCCCTTTCAAGCCTGTCGGGCACTTTCTCACCTTTTTTCGCGAGATCACCAAAAAATTAAAATTTTCCATCTGATCTCTCGAGGGGGCATTATAATGGCATGTTTTCTCTTGCCATGCAGCAATGGGGCAAGTTTTAAGTATTGAAAATTTTTGGCTTTGATCGAGATCGTTTAGTCTTTGAACCAGCGCGAGTGCATTGATTCAAAGAGGGGAAAAATGTAGACACGTAAAACATACTGATGGACCTCGTGCATCTAATCTTGACTTACTAACATCATTTCTTCTTGAATCATCCCTTGGTCTAACCATTTAATCAAATTCCCCTATCTGATTAAATTCATCAATATTCGTCTCTTAATTAAGTAAATCATTTTATCTAATTAAGTCAATCTCTTTTGTTAATTAAATCAATCTATCTGATCTAATTATCCCTATTTAATTAAATAATCAATTTATTTGATTAAATCTCTAAATTCTATCCATTAAATAAAATAAATTAAAACCTTATTTGATTTAATATAACACCATCTCTTTTAATTAAATGAATCAAAATCCTTATTTAATTAGCCTCTTATCATATTCCTCTCTTAGTAGATTTAAATAAATCCATAAATCTAAGTCAAATAAGTCACATCATCTAATCTCCTGTTAAATTAATTAACCCTTGATTAATTTAACCTCATCTCATGTCCTATCTTCTAGATAATGCAAATTGCACATGAAAATAGATTTAATTTATTTATTAAATCCCTATTTTCCTTACAAGGCATCTTTTGGAATATTCTCTCAATTTGAATTCAAAAATTCCAAGTCAACATGTACATCCAGCAAGGCATTTAAAATCTCTTACATGTCCTTTTTCTTGAGCCAAGTGGCATTTATTGCATTTTCCCTTCACTCTTGCATGTCATTTCAACAAATTTGAAATTCAAATATTATGCATTTATTGGCACAAACCCCAAATCTTTCACATCCTCCATCCATTCATAGCTTGAAAAGTGGCATCATATCATTGGATGAATGTTAGTCCCACATTGCTCAAATTTGGACATTCATCCATTTTGAAATCCTATAAATAAAGAGCTCATATCCTTATTTTATCATCCACAAACATTGCAAAGTTATTATACTAAAATATTTTGCCATTTCCATCCATCATTGAATTCTTAGCTAGGCTTTTTGCAGATTTGGCTTGGAGTTCTCATTTTTCATCAAAGTGGATCAATATCATCTTCAACATATTAAGATTTCAATTTTCACATCAAATTGGCACCAATTCCCCCATGGGATCATGAGTTTGCACATCTAATTAGGATTTAATCTTTGTTTTATCATTTTCATTGTGTTCTTTGTTATTTTCATTCCTAGTTTGAAGTTGTAAATGGATTTCATGGGGAATCCTTGTTTTAGCTTGCAATTCCTTGTTTAACTTGTTTACTCATGTTGTTTTGTAGGTACTAGGAGAGGGGTTCACACATAGCCAAACCTCTGGGAAGCTTGTTTGACTTAAGCTCGACCACTTGACCTTCATAGGCCTCAACGATCTTTGGTTGTAATTGGTCAAAAAAAATTGTGGACAAATGGATAAATGATGTGATATGCTCATCACTATCAAATACTTGCCAGTTTTGATCATTATTTGGGACTATAGGCTGCACGATCACTCGCACTAAATTTTTGTTATCAATTAACTCAGAAGTTGGCTCAAACTAAGATCTGACAGTTGTCATTCAATCTACTTCAGAGCTCTACTCTCTAGGTATGGCTTAGATGTTGAATGCCTTAAAGCCTTCAATTAGGTCCCAGACCCTGTGTCAGTATGATCACATATGGATATTCTTTCCAGTTGATAGCCCTCGGATTTGGTTAACCACCAATTATGAATCTCCGAACACCTGTATTTGCTTAGCACCCATTCGTTCTACCAAATTCAATTTATGGACAAGGCCTTCATACTCTGCTTCGTTGTTCGAGCACGTGAACTGGAAGTGATATGACCTTAAGGTCTTTTCTTTGGTTGGAGATACCAGACATATTTTGGCATCATCTTCTACTCTGTATCTTGCTTCGTTGAAGTGCAAGGTCCATAATTCTGAGGTCCCTTCACCTCCGGACTCTCTAGTTACTCCAGGCATAATTTGATGCTCCTCATGTATGATGTATGTTCCTAGTCCGGTTGCATGATAGTTTCCAAAAGGGTTTGAACTTATAAATTCATTCAAGAGAACCTCTTCCTTTTCAGTCTGGGAACTAGTTGATTCTTCATCCTCAAGAAGTTTGACATTAGGCATCTCTTCCAGGGTAATAGAGGTATGTGTTGCCTCAAAATTGATCATGGCTTCATCAGCCACATGCTTGGAATGTAAAGGTTCCGCCTCTATCTTCATCTTAGCTCCATGTTTGGTTCTTAGGATTAGGTGCAACCAATCCAAAGAGAGGTAACCTCCAACATTTGCAATAAATTCTTGGGACAAACATATCCCAAACATAGGAGGAACATCAATGAGCATAGCATCTTGATTCATAGTAATGTTGGTACAAGCAAATAATGTTATAGGAAATCCTTTGATTACTTTGATGGTTTCAACCTTGTTCCCATCGAGTTGCATAACTCCATTCTTAAGAAGCTTGTATTCAAGTCCCAAAGATTCAACTACTTGCTTGGGCATGATAGTGGTGCTAGCACCAGAGTCAACCAGACAATTATGCAGTAGTTTTTTACCAATGATAAGTGTTAGATAGAAAGGCTTGGGTTTAGGCTTACGCTCTTTTCTGACCTAACCTTCTGCTAATTGATTTTCCAAGACTTTATCCAGGCTTGGATTAGATGACTTATTTTTTGGGGGCTGCTCAAGAATCTTCAAGCTCTCTTCTCCCAATAATGCCTTCTGTAATAGTTGTTTTTGCTCTAGGATGGCCAGGATATCCCACAAAGAAACACTAGCTAAATATTTCTTTATTTGTTCCACCACGTTGAACATCGTATGTGGCTGATGAGCTTGGTATTTGGCTCCTTTTGCCTTGCAACTAGTACATCTGACTGTTTGGCAACTGTCGAGGTGACCATGGGAGCTTTTTCTTTTGGAAGAGGTGGATTTTTGGAACCTGGAACAACGACCCCAGATTGCTACGGAACTGATGAAATAGTTGCGACAGACTGGGCATTGGATTAGGTGCCCCTTTAGTTTACAAGAATGTGAATTATCCAGTGAGCCTCCGCTTGGAACGAGTATTGTAGTCTGATTGTACTTCTGACACCTAGGTCACCAGAATGTCATTCGGGTATGTCAACTCCTCCTCCTCCATCCAAGAAAAGAGTGCCTAGTTTGGAGCTATATCTAACTCTTGCTCTATAGACATTCCTTGCATTTGAGTGGTAAAAACTATGTTCTCCATTTGCTGAGAGGCATATGCATGAACTCCAAAATTGGGCATGATGCCTTGATTACGTTGCTTTGCTATCTTCTATTGTAAAGTCCCTTGTGGAAAATTTTGAGGCATGTGTGCATCATTGCAAGGGACGCACCATGGATTAATCTCCTTGGCAAGATTATTTTTTCCCACTATGAGCTCTTTGCTTGAACTAGGATAAATAGTCTGCATCAGCATAGTCACGGGCATGACTTGATTGCTCTGTTGAGCTTAGGCATTACTGTGCGATCTATCTTGCCATTGATTCTACTGAAAATAAGGTTTCTCGCCTTGGTAGTTTTGGTAAGCAGGCTTCTAGTGGGTATATTGTTTCCACTTCATACTAGTTAACTGATTTGTCATGGTTCGCAACTGCTCCTTCATGTCATTCATTTCAACCGCCAAGGGATTAGGCACTAGAGCCACGCTTAGCATTGTTCTCAGATACACATACATAGACTGAGGAGGTGTTAGAATGCTGGTTGAAGCTACCTCAGGTCTCACTATGGTCGATTCCAGGAACAATGGCATGATACGTCATGATGCCAACTTTTCAATGACAATGAGATTGTTCTCCGTAGTGACAACAAGGCTATATGCATCGGGTAAGTTATTCTCATCGAGAGATTGCAGCATCACAAAAATATCAGCATTTATAGACTTCAGATAAAACATGAACACCAGATTCAGAGGTGGCCGACTACCAATAGGGACCCTCTACCAAGTCAAATGAAACTAAGAATTATAATCAGGCAAAACTTCATGAGGAGCCTGCTTTATATGAGCCAGTTGGTAATACAATGAAGATCTGTCGCCATTATTTAAGAAGTGCTCGTAGAAAGGATCTCTAAGCTGATCCCAAGTTCCAATTGTATTAGTTGAAAGAGTATGATACCAGTCCAATTCCTTTCCTCTAAAAGAGGCTATGAGCAACCGCAAAGCCACATTCTAGTCAATAATACCATGAACCAAACATACATCAGCCACATCTTGCAAGTGCTCCGCTGGAGTTTTTTGAATCATCCCTAGTGAACTTTGGGACAACCTTTAAGGAAAAAGTTGGGATTTGAGCCCATGAGTAGGTGGTACAGGGGGTATCAAAGGGCTACTAGCATCCCAGGCTACAAAATTTCTAGTCATCTACACAAGGGACGAAGGAGAAGTCAGAGAAGGTGATGTGTTAGCTTGTTGACTTTTCGCCTTGATTGAAACTAGTAGTGGTACGAGAAAATTAGGGTTTTTGCAGTTTGAGACCTAGTGACGAGCCTATGGCTCATACACTCTTTCTTTTTGCGAATGTTTTAGTTCATCCCACTGGGCGTGCTAGAAAAATAACTATTGATGCAAAAATTTGTAGGAAGTAACCTTATGGGAAACTCAGCTATTGGGGGACCTATACACATAGCTAAGTGACCTTTGAGGTTTTATCGAAGTTGGCTCTTCATTTTTTAATGGGGGTGAGAAATGGGAAAGAAGATGAACATCAAGAAAACAAATCTAAACTAAGTTGATGCACCAAATCAGTGATGAAAGAAGTAAGCACATTGCAGAAAACAAAGGCTCAAGTAATAATCTGCCTATATCAAATAGACAATTCCCAACACTGCAAACATAAGAACATCAAACTATTTGCATAATACAACCCATATAACATAGGCTAACACAAAACAGTAGCAACATGATTTGTATTATGCCAAGCTATAAAAATATTACAAAAGCTTGAGATAGATGTTCATATATTTCAGAAAAATGCAAGCACAATCTAATGTTCTATCAAATGCTTGAAAACAGAGAGGTTGAACAGGTTGGCACAGCCTGCAAGTTCATATTTAATATTAAACACTATAGAGGCTAATTCTCAGTGCTAGGAAATTTATTCCATCTAACAACAACCATAAAATGAAGAAAGGGTTGCTTAAAAAGAGTTAGTCCATCACCAAAAGCCCAACCAAAAAGATGCTCCACAAAGGTACCAACGAAAAAAGATTCCCCAATGTAGGCACCAACAAAAAGATGCAATGGCTGCATGCCAATAGGGACGATCCGAGGAGTGATAGGCCATGCAAAAAAAAAAGGAAGGGACACACAGGAGCAAAATGGAAACCATTGCAACAACCATTGAACAAAAGCAATGAACACCTGAACAAACGCCATGCAGAAAGCTCTTAGAAAAAGTAATTATGATGTGGGTCCCATCCGAAAAGAAAGAAGGCGGAGGTGACATATCAAGCAATCAGGGCCCCAAAAAAAGAAAGAGAAGCGTCATGAAGGGAAGCTCTGATAGGATGCCATGTGGCAGTAGCCAAAAAGCTGTGAGAGGTACCAAAACAAAAGGTGGAGCTGCAAAGGAAAGAAAGACCACGAAGGAAAAGAGAGGTGTGTGAATAAATATTTATAGAAGCTAGAGGAAAATTACTGAGGTTAGTGACAAATTAAATAAGGAATCTAATGATATCAATGGACTGCTAGAACAATTAGAAGAGAAGAAAAAATTTGAAGATTGTCAAAATGTTGAAATTCAAAGGAAGATGGATGAATGTACAAAGCTTGCGAAAGAAGTGGTAATTTTGAAATTAGATCTGGAAAAGGCTAAAAGACATGAGTATAAATTCAAGGCAAGCATGACAATGCTTGATGAGTTGATTACTTCTTAGAGACCTGCTGTGGATAAAAGTGGTTTAGGGTTTGATGAAGGAAAATCAACCTCCTCACATAAAGACTCAGTGCAATGTTGGACAATCCAAGGATACAAGAAGCAATACCAAAAGGATCCCAATTAGACAACCTAATGATCAAAGGTACTTATCTTTTAATGGTGTTTGTTATTTTTGCAATAAATATGGACATAGGGAAAAAGATTACGAAAGTAGAATGAGTGATACTCTATCATTCTCCGGTCAATATTTTGAGTGCAAAAATATTAGACATAAGGTTATGGAATGCAGAAGTTAGAAGTTAAACAAGGAATTTTATTCATTTAATGGCTACTATTATCACTGCAACTTATTTGGACACAAGGCTAATCAGTGTGAATATAGATTGAATAAAAGAAAATTTGGATGGAAGAATATTGTTTGCTGTGACTGCAACAATCCAGAACATCTTGCTAGAGACTGCAAAAACATAAGCATGAAAAATAACTATCTGGTAAACATACATGAACTAATCATGGATTCAGAAGAAGGAAGGAAATGAAAAGAATTTGGTGAAAGGAAGGATCATAATCATCACTTTCATTTGTGTCATTCTTTGGTGTAGATATGCCTATCAAAATTTAAGTCAATCAATGCCTAAGGGGGAGCAATAATTAGAAAATTCAATAAACCCCTCATTGATATATGATGTTATATCATAACAAAAGTACATCTAATAAGGTTATGAATTCAAGATTTCATGTGAAAGGAATTTTCAGACACATGTGTGAAGAATGAAGTTCATAGAATTTGAAAGGATGGAAGTGTACACGAATTTTGAGGTGACCTTACAATTTGAAGCATTTATTGTAGAGGCAATCAAAATGAAGGAAATAAATTTAGAAATATTAAGGAAAAAACATTCAACAAAAGACATTTGTGAAGAAGGAGAATCATGTAGAGGAATTTTGAAGAAACCAAAGCAATTCCATACAACAAAGTTTCAGGATTTGGTGAGAAAGGAAGAGGAAATTGAAGTGGATTCAAAGCGTGCTCTGAAAGTTGAACATATAACCCTATTTTTCATTGAGAGAATTATTGAGGTACTCTATCTTTGAATTTTATGTAATGGATAATTAAAAGGTAGTGAATGGTTCAGAAAAATTACAATCAAATTAAAGAAGTATTCTCTGAAAATTTTGTCAGAAGAATCCGTTGGTGCATTTTCTAGCATTCCTCCTAGAGTATTACCCACTGAAGACATTTATGCATATGTTTATGGGAAAATTGAGGAAATGTCACCAGTTTGATTAAGTGTTTTGTGGAACAATGAGTTGGAAGAAAATTTTGATGCATATAAGATCTTACTTAAAAATAAGTTAGATGTATGGCATAAATTCCCATTGTTTGAATTCAAAAAGAAATACACACAAATGGCCTTAAGCAAGATTCATGGTGAATCTATTTGGATTGATGAAACACACCTGATAACTAGAGAAACTACTAGAGAGGTGACCAATTTGTGTTTCTTTGGACTAGTTCCTAGACAAAAGATAGTAAATGATCAAGAGATAATTGAGATGACTGGTGTGACTCTTGAAGGAAAAGAACTTGTTTTGAGAACAATTGAAGATCTGGAAAGTAGAATGTGATACTTTATCATTCTCCGATCAATATTTTGAGTGAAAAAATATTAGACATAAGGTTATGGAATGCATAAGTCAAGTTGAACAAGGCATTTTATTCATTTAATGGCTCCTGTTATCACTACAACTTATTTGGAGACAAGGCTAATTAGTGTAAATATAGATTGAATAAAAGAAAATCCAGATGGAAGAATATTGTTTAATATGACTGCAACAATCCAGAACATCTCGCTAGAGACTAAAAAAACATGAGCATGAAAATAATTATCTAGTAAAGATACATGAACTAATCATGGATTCAGAAGAAGGAAGGAAGTGAAAAGAATTTGGAGAAAGGAAGGATCATAATCATCGTTTCATTTGTGTCATCCTTTGGTGTAGATACGCCTATCAAAATTTAAGTCAAGCAATGCCTAAGGGGGAGCAATAATTAGAAAATTCAATAAACCCCTCATTGATATATGATGTTATATCATAACAAAAGTACATTTAATAAGGTTATAAATTCAAGATTTCATGTGAAAGGAATTTTCAGACACATGTGTGATGAATGAAGTTTATAGAATTTGAAAGGATGGAAGTGTACATGAATTTTGAGGCGACCTTACAATTTGAAGCATTTATTGTAGAGGAAATCAAAATGAAGGAAATAAATTTAGAAATATTAAGGAAAACACATTCAAAAAAAGACATTTGTGAAGAAGGAGAATCATGTAGAGGAAGTTCGAAGAAACTAGAGAAATTCCTTACAGCAAAGTTTTAGGATTTGGTGAGAAAGGAAGAGGAAATCGAAGTGGATTCAAAGCATGCACTGAAAGCTGAACATATAACCCTATTCTTCATTGAGATAATTATTGAGGTACTCTATCTTTGAATTTTATGCAATGGATAATTAAAAGGTAGTGAATGGTTCAGAAAAATTACAATCAAATTAAAGAAGTATTCTCTGAAAATTTTGTCAGAAGAATTCATTGGTGCATTTGCTAGCATTCCTCCTAAAGAATTACACACTAAAGACATTTATGCATATGTTTATGGGAAAATTGAGGAAATGTCACTAGTTTGATTAAGCATTTTGTGGAAGAGTGAGTTGGAAAAAATTTGATGCATATAAGATCTTACTTGAAAAGAAGTTAGATGTATGGAAGAAATTCCCATTGTTTGAATTCAAAAAGAAATACATACAGATGGCTTTAAGCAAGATTCATGGTGAATCTATTTGGATTGATGAAATACACTTGATAACTAGAGAAACTATAAGAGAGGTGACCAATTTGTGTTTCTTTGGACCAATTCCCAGACAAAAGATAGTAAATGATCAAGAGATAATTGAGATGACTAGTGCAACTCTTGAAGGAAAAGAACTTGTTTTGAGAACAATTGAAGATCTGGAAAGTAGAATGTGATACTTTATCATTCTTCAGTCAATATTTTGAGTGAAAAAATATTAGACATAAGGTTATGGAATGCATAAGTCAAAAGTTGAACAAGAAATTTTATTCATTTAATGGCTCCTGATATCACTGCAACTTATTTGGAGACAAGGCTAATTAGTGTGAATATAGATTGAATAAAATAAAATCTAGATGGAAGAATATTGTTTGCTATAACTGCAGCAATCCAAAACATCTCGCTAGAGACTGCAAAAACATAAGCATGAAAAATAACTATATGGTAAAGATACATGAACTAATCATGGATTTAGAAAAAGGAAGGAAATGAAAAGAATTTGGAGAAAGGAAGGATCATAATCATTAGTTTCACTTGTGTTGTCCTTTGGTGTAGATATGCCTATCAAAATTTAAGTCAAGCAATGCCTAAGGGGGAGCAATAATTAGAAAATTCAATAAACCCCTCATTGATATATGATGTTATATCATAACAAAAGTAAATTTAATAAGGTTATGAATTCAAGATTTCATGTGAAAGGAATTTTCAAACATGTGTGAAGAATGAAGTTCATAGAATTTGAAAGGATGGAAGTGTACATGAATTTTGAGGCGACCTTACAATTTGAAGCATTTATTGTAGAGGCAATCAAAATGAAGGAAATAAATTTAGAAATATTAAGGAAAACACATTCAACAAAAAACATTTGTGAAGGAGAATCATGTAGAGGAAGTTTGAAGAAACTAGGGCAATTCCATACAACAATGTTTCAAGATTTGGTGAGAAAGGAAGAGGAAATCGAAGTGGATTCAAAGTGTGCTCTGAAAGCTAAACATATAACCCTATTCTTCATTGAGAGAATTATTGAGGTACTCTATCTTTGAATTTTATGCAATGGATAATTAAAAGGTAGTGAATGGTTCAGAAAAATTACAATCAAATTAAAGAAGTATTCTCTAAAAATTTTGTCAGAAGAATCCGTTGGTGCATTTTCTAGCATTCCTCCTAGAGTATTACCTACTGAAGACATTTATGCATATGTTTATGGGAAAATTGATTTAATGTCACTAGTTTGATTAAGTGTTTTGTGGAAGAGTGAGTTGGAAGAAAATTTTGATGCATATAAGATCTTACTTGAAAAGAAGTTAGATGTATGGCAGAAATTCCCGTTGTTTGAATTCAAAAAGAAATACATACGGATTGCTTTAAGCAAGATTCATGGTGAATCTATTTGGATTGATGAAACACGCCTAATAACTAGAGAAGCTATAAGAGATGTGACTAGTTTGTCTTTCTTTGGACTAGTTCCCAGACGAAAGACAGTAAATGATCAAGAGATAATTGGGATGACTGGTACGACTCTTGAAGGAAAAGAACTTGTTTTGAGAACAATTGAATATCTAGCCATTCAGTATGATGTAATGATTAAATTGGACACAAAATTTGGTTACCAAACAATGACAAAATATTCTCTACTATTGCCACATATATTGCACTTGATATGGTTAGGAATGGTTCGGATTATGACCTTTGTAAGCTGCTTCGATTGCATCTATTGGAGAACTTGAAAGAGAACAAAAAGAAAAAAGAAAAGTACATTCTGGATAATCAACAATTGGTGGGTATGTCTAGGATCATGATGGGCCAAAAAGTGGTGATATGATGGGTATGTGTAAGGTATGTGGCTAACGACTTTTTTTTTACCTAAAATTGATGAAACAAAAAGGGTTTTTAAAGGAGATTATTGTCTTTCCACTAATATAAATTATGCTTTACTTTGAATTTAATAAATAATTATTATTCATTTTCTATTTGAATTACAACTAAAGTCCTGATTGATAGGTGATTGAAAACATCTATAGCTTTCAAACGGTATCACATTTTTTAATCCAAAACATGCATCATTCTATGCTCATACTATAGGATTTTTTTAAAAATGAATTTCATAAAGTTTTGACCAAGTTAAGGTGGTCGGACATACAATTTTTATATTTTTAAAAGTTGTAATAAAATATTCATAATTAATTATTTACTTAGAAAAAAAATTACAAAAATATGCATTACATCAAGATGAGTCCTCTACTTATATCTAAAATATTATAAAAATAATTATTATTTTATTATGGTTAGGGTGGTTAGACAGACACCTACTTATTTTTCCTTGAAATTTAAGTACTATTGCATTGAAATTTCAAATTTTCACCAAATAGATTTTTTTAAAAAATAAACCCTAGTATTTTAGAAACTAAATTCAATTTGCTACATATTTTGTTCTTACATATTTTTGAAATAATATAGATAACTTATTCATTTTTTTATGTCAAGTTACCTAACTCTGATTTTTCTAAATTTTTTGCCACTTAAGGGCCTATTTTTTCCATGATGATCCTGCAGATACCCTTTTACCTTAATATTTTCTCTACTCTTTTAATTTTTGAAAGACTTACCGGTAATTGGAAGGGTAGAATGGACAAACACATAACCAATAGCTCATCATATTAGGAATTTCATGACAAATCTTGGTTGTTCGGATGCTCAAGAAACTGCTCTTGCTACATTCTTTGGAACATTTCAGATGAGAATGAACAAAAGAACAAGAATTCCATAAAATTTAGTTGAAAAGTACTCAGATGAAAATATTAATTTCCTGGTCTCTACAAATTTTTGCAATACAAAAGTAGTGGAATCCATACTTGTGTGGATTTCTGAATTGGATTATGAAGTAACTAAGGAAAAAATTGATCATTATGCAAAAGTGCTTCTAGAAAACCCAAAGAACCCTAATGTAGAAGAAATTTCTACGACTTCAAAGCCTCCAACAGTGCAATCAAAACAAAAAAGAAGAGAAAAGGTGTTATAGAACTAGAAGGAAGTGAATTAGAGAGAGCTCAACATGAGCATGAAAGCACAGGTATTCAAGAAACATTAAAAGAGTTACAAAAAGTGATCCCTGGTGCCATTTTTAGTTCATCTATATCAATTGTGGAAAATCTCAGGAGTATGATTAACTCTCTCAAAGCATACAACTCTGAACTAGAAGTACAAGTAGGAAATAGGTGTACAAAAGAAAATCTAGAAGACATCAAGAAGAAATGTGTAGATGCATATCACAGAGTTGTGAAGGAATTGAAGAAAGTACAAGACTATGAGAAAGAAGATCAGGAATTGCTATCTTTAGGCTTGAATTTTTCCAATAGGACATTGAATGTAAGAGATGAAATAAGGAAGAGTGAAACTAGAATGAGTACTCAAGTGGATTTGTATAGCTTGGCAGATGATAGGGACAATCATAGATGGTCCTACATTGTGCAACTACAAGAAAAAATATTTTCCCTGTAGGATCAAAGAACATAAGTAATTAAGAAGTTTGTGGCACTCAGAGATATGGTAAAACTCAGGCATATTCTTGTATCCAGTGCCCTTGATAGTGTAAGCAATCTATCATAAATTAATCTCAATCCCAACACTATGAAATAAGGTATAGAGTCTTTGACTAAGCATGAACTACTATACATGAATCTTACAAATACAAAAGGATCGTGGGAAGAAGGAAAATCTACATGGGAAGATACCCTAAAGAATCTCAAAGTATCCTCTTCTTCAGGTTAAACCTTTTTTTTGTTTTGTTTGATCAATATTTTTGGTGCATGTACACATTTGAGGAGTTATATCGGACTCCCTCATGACCTTTGCCATTGATGTCAAAGGAGGAGAGAGATATATAGAAGAAAAACATTTTTGCAAAGAAAAATTTTGTATGGAAGGAGATTAACCTTGATAGGGGGAGTATTCAGTTGCTTTATATTGGGATAAAAATGTTTTTGATATGCATGTTTCCATAAATGCCAAAGGGGGAGATTGTTGTAAATATGGGAGCCCAACAACATGAGCATGAAGTATATATATAGGTTGATTTGGTTGTTTCAGTGTTTTCATTGATGCAAACATTGTGGGAAACATATTTGGTATACCAAAATTTGATCTATACTAAAATTTTCCTTTATTGTCGATACAGTGCATTGGTTTTTGAGTTTGAAATTTACTGCAAGAAGAGATATGACTCTGCTCTCTTAATCTTACTATTATGACTCATTCAGATAGTTATATCTAGGATCTTGAGAAGTTTTGTGTTGAGAACAGAAAGTTGTCAATGACAAAGTTTAGCTTTGTGCACTGCAATTGTTTCTATGATTGGTATATCTATGTGGGAGACTCACATTTTCTTAAGAAGAACATTCTTATGCCCCGATTCTAATGGTAATCTCTCTGATGTTAATATGATGAGAAACTAAAGTAATATCAGATCTAGAAGGTGTTTACCTTGAGAAGTGTGTGTTGGTTTGGAGTTTTTGTGGTTAGGTCCTATTCTTGGCTGACCTAATATATGACATGTATTAAGAAGATTAATTATACTTTTTGGATGCTAGTTGGATTTTGTACATGTCTATGCCGAATTGATATGATGTGCCACATGGATAAAAAAATTAAATCTTATATGGTGTCGACAATAGCTATTTTGATTAGTTTGTCTACATCTAAATAGGCCAACCTAATTGATGTATGAAATATACTTGTGTATATATATGAGACTTTTTGGAGTTAGTGAAAGTATTGATGGAAAGGTGGTGTATGATACTGTGTGAGCTTAAATGATTTATTAGTTGTGAGCAGTGTATTGTGGAAGGAGACAACTTGGGTCAGAGAAAAACTATTATGCAATTGTTATGCAGAGCAGTACTTCACATTCATAGCCTCATTGGAACTAAACACAACACATAGAAGGTGCATTCCATCAATTCATACTCTTGGTAGTGACCATATCTTTTGTACCTTGGCGGTTAGCCATTTCATTTGATATTTTGGTTGTGAGCCTTCTAAGGATAGTGAGTCCTAGCAGTGAGCCCTATAATATTCCATATCCATATATATTATATTGTGAGCTAATCATCACCGTGTTTGTTCCCATTTTAGGTTTTCCACATAAAAATCTGGTGTTGATGTGTTTTATGGTGTCATGTTCATTTCAATTTCTTCATGTTGGTTTGCAATCATATGTGCTTTAATAATTGGATGGTTTATAGCTGAATGGTTTAATAGAATACTAATTCACCCCATCTCTTAGTATTCTGGATGATTGAAAAGAGGGGGCGAAGATTGAGGGAGAATCAAGGGGTGTAGAATATAATTCACAACCCTACCAAAGGGATTGGCGAATCTAGTAGATAACCCTAAAGCCTCTTCTTCAAAATTGGGGTGATTTTGAGTAGTACTCAAATTCCTAGATTTCATTTGTATATGTCGAAGACTTCTCTTGATAGTGTATCCGAAGGTTGTAGATTGGGTTATAAATCTCATAAAAACTTCACAACACTCTAATCTGCAACACACCCTAGAGACGTCAATGTTTAGTCTGCTTGACATGGCCAGGGCAGGTGCCACTGGTAACTTCAAATTGGCTAAGTGGACCCTGTAGGAATTCAACAATATCAACATTAAAATCAAGGGTTTGAAGGCTAACCTATAGAATGTCTAGGAGACCTCGGTATCAAATATTCTCATTGACAGATTGGTGAACCTAGAACATACTCATAACAAGTTCAAGAAGTAGTGTGAGGAGAAATTGAAAACCCTCGAAGCTAAGGTCACAGGTCTAAATAATGATATTAGGAATTTGTTGTAGGTGAGCCACATCTTAGTCAAAAAAAATGTTGAAGCTCTAGAGGCGTTCTTCTTTGAGGTCATGGAGAAAGATCAAACAGCTAAGGGTAAGGGGAAAAAAACCCTCAAGGATAATGACAAGGCATTGGTTGGGAGAGGGTCAGCGGAGTGGAAGAAGGATTTTGATGAGGAAAAAAGGGAACTGTTGGAAATGGTTGAAAAACATAAGTCCCAGCAGCTCGAGATGGCCAAGACTCTGGGTGGCCTTCAATAGTTCTTAGTTCTCTATTTCTTTCTATTGTTTTCATCTTTGGTCTCTGTTTGTTAGTTTGATGTTGTTTTCCTATTGGGATTCATTCGTTGGTTGTTTCCTATCTTTTTTCTGGCTCCCTCATTTGACGGTTTTTTGTCAGTTGGGTAGTTGTTGGTGGTTGACTGTGTTTTTATCTTAGCAGCATTTTGTGGCTCTATTGTAAAGGGTTTCGGGTCCATTTAAAACCTATTTTTCCTATTAATCAAAACACACCCTAGAAGTGTGAGAGAAGAAAAAAAATTGACATAAAGAAAAAGGGGAATTCACATTAGGTTCACCAAAATTTGAAGGAGAGGATTCACTACTCGTGTGTCTCTAGGGGAAAGAAGATTCAGAATGGAGCTAATTACCCTTAGTCACCTTAAGACAAACCAAAAGAAAGAAGAGGCCGAAAAGAAAGGGCAAGCTAAGCTCCATTTTTATGTTTTCAAGATGAAATATTTTGGGAATTGAGTGAACAAACCATAGAGGCCTCCAATTGTATACTAATTGGCTCTTGGCCAGAGGAAATTAGTGTAGGAGATAGATGACAACGTGACACACTATAGTCCTAGTGACTCATTGGCATCTCATACAAACAGAGAGCAGAGTATACACTTTGAAACTCATAAGGCATGCTAACAACTTGAGAGCCTAAATCCAATAGTTTAACAAGAAATGAAGAAATGCATGAAATGAAGGGAAAATAACATGAAGAAATATTATAACTTGAAAGATAAATTAATCTACTAAACAAAATGGGAAGTGAGAAGGAGACAACTTCAAATTACGAATGGTCCAACCTCCTGCAAGCTCCTCATAAATAGAATGTACCTACACATGGTGACAAAAAAATATTGGGGTTGTGTTTTGGAGATTTTCTTAGTCAAACCCCTAATTGCAGTGTTTCCAACTCCATGGACAACTAATAGACCAAAATAGAGGTAGAATTATAAAGGATAATAGACACAGTTTATAAAAAGAAAAGACAATCTAGATGCCAATTTATAAACAAGGAAATGAAAATAAAATGAATGTTACCCTCCCTTCTACATGCTTGGAGAAGCCGAGAGAGGAAGGATGAAAGAAATACAATCGTACCGATAGTGTAGAGCTTGAAAACCTATGAAGAATAATGGTGGGGAAGATATAGTAATGGTGTAGAGTAAGAATGAAGAGTGGAGAAAGAAAGAGTGGGTGAAGTTGAGTGAATGAGAAGCAATAGAATGAGAATCCAATTGAAAGAGGTAAGTTCAAAAGGATTTTTGGAGCTCGCCAAAGAGATGTTTTTGGGTGTTCAAGGTTCACAGAGGAGCATTACATTCTGTAGGGTGGCAAAAAATGTAACGTCTTCAACATCCATTGACCCAGGAATCTATTAGGGATGGCTGCATACTGCACAAACGTTTGCACAGCACGAAACCCTCCTTGTCAGGATTCCCTAAGTTACCAATGGAAAATGAAAAAGGCACATGCAAAGACATGGCAAAGGTGGCATATTTTTCATTGTCAAGATTATAAGGTTAAGGTGAGGTAATATTATGGGAAAGAAATTTATGCCATAACAATTCTTTACAATTTATGTTAGAATGATTTCATCTATCTAAATAACTAATTTATGTAATTAATTGTTAAAAAAATTGTTACATTGATTAGATCTCATAGAAGATATTTTCCTAAAGAAGCTTTTGGATTTTTTATTCATTTTGTAGACCATTTTTACCTTCATTCTTTGTTTTTTTTTTAAATGTTTTTTTCGTAGAGCTTGATGATTATTTGTCTTTCAGTTTCTTCAAGCCTGAATTATTTTTAAATCCTAGTGATATAAAAGTAATAGACACATTAATTTACTATTCTTTGATTTTCATTAGACCATCAATTTACTATTCTTGTCTTTTATTTGTAGTTGGGTGCAAACTCTAAGTAATAGACACATTTTATCAATCATATGTGCTACATAATTTTATATGGATGATAAACTATCACACATCTTGGTGCATTTTATAGGCATTCGTAGCAATAACTTCCAAACTTTGACTCCATATTATTTTATATTTATCATTTACAATTTTAAACATAATGTTTCAATTCTATGTTTTAGATTTCTATAATTTAACTTATCATTTGACATTATATTTTAGATTAGTGAAAATTTTCACCTTCTAAGTTTAAAATATTCTAGGATATTTTGGTAATATTTTATTATTTTTGTACTTAGAAAAACAACAAAATATTTATTTCATAAAAATAGTTTTATCCTAAAGTAGTGTATTGAGAAATATTTATTTTAGAAGAAGGTGAGTGTAGGATCATGTGGTCCAAAAAGTGGTGATATGGAAAAAAAGTGGATGACGACCTTTTTTTATCCAAATTTTATGAAAGGAAAAGGGTTTATTGAGAAAATTGTTAGCTTTCTAAAAATGTAAGATATGCCTTATTTCGAATTAAATAGATAATTATTATTTATTTTATACATACATTCTAACTAAAGTCTTGATTGATAGGCTGATTGAAAAACATATATAATTCTTAAATGATTTCACAGTTTTTGAATCTAAAAGATGTAGCACATTCTATGCTTCCCATACTATAGGATAAAAAAAGAAAAATTAAATTTCATAATTTTTTGAGCAAGTTATATGGTGGTCAAACAAAAAGGTTTTAATATTTAAAAAAAAAATTAATTAAAAAATCATAACTAATTATTTACTTGCAAAAAATTATAAAAAAAGTGTGGCACATCCAAGCATGTGTCCTCTACTTATATTGAATTTTTCAAATAAATATATTATTTTTTTCTTGTACATAGGTTGGTCAGACATACACCCACTTTTTATTTTTTCCTAAAAAATTAGTACTACTGCATTGAAATTTTAATTTTTTACCAAATAGATTCACATTTTTCTAAAAAAGGAATAGTATCTTAGAAACTCCATTCAATTTGCTACAAATTCTATTGTTACATATTTTTCAAATTATGTTAATAACTTATTCAAACTTTTATGTCAAGTTGCCTAACTCTATTTTTCTGAATTTTCATTGCCACTTAAGGGCCCAGTTTGGACCCCCATGATCCTGCAATGACCCAAGACAAAAATCATGTTGCATTAAACTAATATTTCCACATTATAAATGTGGTCTCCTTTGCACCTATCAAAATACTGACAAAAAAAGAAAATTTACTTAACCATTTTGGGGATCAAATAAATTCATCTAGAGTGAGATCCATGCACTAGACATTAGAGTTAATGAACTAATTCCAAATACTCATGCAAGTATTTTATTTTTAATGAAATTTGTGTTATGGTAGAATTTTGCTCAATAAAAAATAATATAAAACTAATAAAATTGATTAAAAATGATATAAACAACTCTTTATAAAGTTTGGGGCGGTGGACCTAGCTCGATTGGCTAAAGCATCCTATTGCAGGCAAGAAGTCACGAGGTCTAGTCCCCACCGTCCCCGTGGTACCAAAGGGCATGTCGTGCCAATGCCACCAGTCACGTGAAAAAAGTTCACCAGGAGCATTGCAGTTTATAGGGGGACATATACCCGATTGATTCCTACAGTCTACAAAAAAACTCTTTATAAAGTTTTTTTTTAAATAATCTAAATGGAAAATGTCAAAAATCATTAGTTTACACCATCCTTAAATTCTTGGCAGTTTTTTTGGTATAATTCAGAATTTGAAATATACTAAAAAGTGTTAATCCTTATAGCCCAATAATTATTTTTTAGGACTCATTATTATGGTCATCCATAAGGAAAATTATTTTTTATTTACAAACTACTTAGTACAAGCATAAAAGATGAATTACATGGGTTAAGAAACATTTGCTTAATTCACTTCAGTTTCATAAGTACAAATATAAATAAAAGAGAATGACTTAATTCACTTTAGTTTCATAAGTACAAACATAAATAAAAGAGAATGACACTAATATGTCTTCACAAATTCCAATACATGAATAACATGTGGTTCTAGACAACTCCCTCAAACATACTATAACATCTAGATACATTTTATTTGAATGTTCCCATATTTTTTTATAAAATTTTAGGGTTTTGGTCTTTTTTTGTAATGTTTTCCTTCATATATTTTTACTAAAAACCTAGTCCTTAAATTACTTATGGTCCCTTATACATTTTAAATTGTATTCTTTTATTTTAACATTGACTAGCTTTTTTGGTGTGTTCACTTAAGTTCATAGCTTGATCCCCATGAATATCATTATCCTGTTGGCCCATAGCTCGATTGTCTAAAGCATCATGTTGCAGGAAACTATTTAATTTTTAATGAAATTTGTGTTATGGTAGAATTTTTCAAAATAAAAAAAATATAAAACTAATAAAATTGGCTAAAAATGATATAAACAACTCTATAAAGTTTGGGGCGGTGGGCCTAGCTCGATTGGCTAAAGCATCCTGTTGCAGCCAAGAGGTCACGAGGTCTAGTCTCCCCAACATCCCTGTGGTACCGAAGGGCATGTTGTGTTAGCGCCACCGGTCACATGAAATTTTTTTACCGGACGCACTACAATTTATAGAGGGACAAATACCTAATCAATTCTTGCAGTCTAAAAAAAAAAACTCTTTATAAAGTCTAAAAAAAAATTAATCTAAATGAAAAATGTCAAAAATCATTAGTTTACACCATCCTTAAATTCTTGACCATTTTTTTTTGGTATAATTGAGAATTTGAAATATACTAAAAAGTGTTAATCCTTGCAGCCCATTTTTTTTTTTTTTAGGACACATTATTATGGTCGTCCATAAGAAAAACATTTTTTTATTTACAAACTATTTAGTTCAAGCATAAAAGAGGAATTACATGGGTTAAGAAACATTGCTTAATTCACTTTAGTTTCATAAGTACAAACATAAATAAAAAAGAATGACACTAATATGTCTTCACAAATTCCAATACATGAATAACACGTGGTTCTAGACAACCCCCTCAAGCATATTATAACATCTAGATACATTTTGTTTGAATGTTCCCATATTTTTTGATAAAATTCTCAGGGTTTTGGTATTTTTTTTGGTAATGTTTTTCCTTCATATATTTTTACTAAAACCCTGGTCCTTATGACTTATGGTCCCTTATACATTTTGAATTGTATTCTTTTATTTTAACATTGACGAGGTTTTTTGGTTTGTTCACTTAAGTTCATAGCTTGATCCCCATGAATATCGTCATCCTATTAGCCCCTAGCTTTCACTTATTGTTAATTACTTGTGATTTTTTATTCCTTATGTCATTTAGTCTTGGTCATGTTGCAAATATTAATCTCTATTGGCATTCCACATGTTGATTTCCTATTGTGTTGTGAGGGTTCGTCACATCATAGTTTTCATAAAAGGTCTTTTTCTAAAATAATGAGCTATCAATATCATGTTGAATTTTTTCTTGACTTAGGAGTAATGCCTACTAGTTGATACACTATTATGTTATCCTACATTATGTTGATAGTGTCTTCCCATCCCAAAGTAATTACAAAATTATTGTCAACTTGTTATAGTTGATGACATTATGTTACATTATGTAGCACCTTCAAATTGTGGTTTTAAATGATGACCCTACCTTCAACCCTACAATACATGATGGCTTTGTCCCTTCTAAAAAATTAATAATTTGTTTTCCAATTTGGTATTATTATATGTAGTAATAGACAAGTGAAAAATTATCATTATATTGTGGAGGCTATTTGCATCACAATTTTGAATGTAGTTCCACTTTTATGATGCATGATGGGAATAAAAGGTGAAATGTTATTGTGTATAGCAACTTATTTTTCAATATGTTTGGAAATATGCTATGATATTATTGGACCACATGTTATCCACCTAATAAAATACAATGTTCTTATTGATCTGTGTACACCATACCTCTTTGATGACACCAAGTGTAAAAGTAGGAGTAATTGCATGACATGCCTATCATGCAATAATTATTTTAAGGGATATTTCTAAGAAATATCACAATTTGTTATAGGAGTGTTATGGTTTATAAAATGAAAGGCATAATTCATAATATTTTAAAACTATGAAGTGGGCATCTAAATTTAATACTAATTTGGATATGTTTTAGGTAAAAAATGAAATCATTTTAATATTCCAGTTCATAAAGGAGGATTCCTAAGTGAACATTTTTGTCTTCCATAGTAATATAAGTTTCAAAATAATGTAATCATCATGCATATGTGCTTATAAAGTTTTCTCAACCAAAATTAATGATGTAAAAAATGTGAGTAATTAAATTAGAAGATGATATATGGATGGGGATTTTTAAATGTTCTAAACATTAATGGAGGTTAAATATTAAAATTGCAACAACAAAAAAAACTAGTTTCTTCACTTTCCTAGGTCTAGGCATTAAGGTAATTCTTAGCATGAGTAAAAATTTCATTGTAAACATGAACATACAACCATGGAAGAAACACATTACAATAAGAATAAAAAACTTCCTAGTTTAGGAAATATACATAAAACGTCCTACACAAGAGGAAAGTTATAGGTTTAAAATTAATTAAGTTAAAATTGTTAGTGGAGGAATGAGGTGCCAGTGTTGGAGGTTTGCAATCAAATTCCATAGAAATAAGGTAGGAGAGTAGAGGGGTGTGGGTGTTTATATGTGTTAATATAATCTCCTATCCTTCATGATTGGGATTCATAATATCATATATTTTTCTTCTTCCTAAGTGTGAGGCATGGGATGTAGATGTTGAAGTTTGGTAAAATAAATAAAATTGTTAGAGAACCTTGTCAAACTAGAATGAAACACATGGTGCAAAAATATATATTGAATTGGCAATATGAAGGGAGAATTTGAGGAGTTATAAGGGGAATACATGATTGCAATGATTTTTTCATTGCCAATAAAGAGGTAAGTGTAGTGGAATAATTTTATTCACTTGCGGGGTGAATATTAGGTAGGAAAAAATATTATTACCTATAGGTAAAAACTTGGATGTGAGTGTATGTAAAAATATGAATACAATTTCACTTGACCAAAAGGGGGAAAATGGGAGAGGTTTAACTATTCTATGGCATATTATTTCATGACTAATTTTGTTTCAAATTAGGGGACTCAACTTGTTGCATGATTTATTTCTAAATTCAATATAAATTTAATCTATTCTTAGGGTGATCCCACAATACTGGTTTATAATTTTTGGCCAAACTAGACACTGAACTAATTTTTTCTAACTAAATCTTCACTTTCGGGAACCTATAGCGGCTAAACCGTGAGGAATTTGAAAATGATGCAAACTAGTGATTTGTGATATTTTATTAGTAGATTCTAGATATATTTTTTTCAAAATTTTTGGAATTAGATTTCACTTATTTTTCCATCTCCTTTGAAAAATAGTTTTTTCAATAAACACCATTTTTAAGGAGTGATGCTCATCGTATACAACATAACTTTTTTTCCATGAAGGATAAAATTCTATTTTTTTAGAATTTAGATTTGTAACTACTATATTTAGTGCTTCCAATTGGTTTCATAGTGTTTTATTGAATATTTTTTCCTTAATCAAGTTTCGAAGTCAAAACAATTACAATTCAGGCATAGGCAGACTGTATACAGCATAACATTTTTTGTATGTATCAAAATTTATTTTATTTTTGTTGGATCAAGGACTTCAATATCTAGTACACTCATATTTTTCAAAAAAAAAAATTTGATAATTTGCTATTTTTCCACATTTGTAGAACAAAGAGCTTGATTTTCGGTGAAAAACCTGTATTTAATAAAACTAAAAAAATAAATAGATAATTAAACCAAAACATATTAAAATTATATTCATTAGATAGCTCGTTCTAAGGACTACCATCATCCAGTTGGGTCTGTGAAGTCTCCTCCATTTTCATCCTCAACTTGAGCTTCAAAGGGAAAAATTATGGAGTCTTTTGGTGCCAGAGTGGGAGAAGGGGGAATAGGGGGTTCGAGTGAACCCCCCTTGGAGGTTCGCTCAAACTAGGGTTCGAGCGAACCCCCTTTCAACAACCCTTCCCTTTTATTTTTTCCATGGGAAATGTGGGACCCAACATTTAATGGGTTCACTCAAAGGGGGGTTCGGGGTTCACTTGAACCTGATGTTTGTTTGAACCCCCAAAAACCAATTTTTTTTTGTGTGGGGGCATTTTTTGCAAATTTTCCTTCCTCACTAGAATTGTAAACTAGTTTTGTGGGTTTACCCCTTAACATATAATTTATAGGTCTTAATTTAGAGAGTAGTTGGGTTCTAGGGCTACAGGTTATTAAAAATTTCAAGGCCAATTCTAGGTTCGTGCTTTTAATTATCTAGGATTAATAGTGCTAAATTGATGTATACTCACTCATGTTCACTTTGTAATATATCTCTATTTTATCTTGCGTGATTTAGGGGATTTGACAATCTTCTAGATAAACATTTTCTCAACTTGTATCAACAATTAGTTAGTTTGTATCCAATGAATATAGTGAATGTTCTTATTAGAAGTTATTTATGGTGAGAAATATTTCTAACCTTGTATGTAGCATTTACAAGCTTGGAATTAATCATTAAGAATGAGATGCATTGTTTGAATCATGAATTCATTTGAAATTCAAGGATTTCTAAGGTACATCCATGTGACATAGTCTCATGTAAAGTATGACAAGTGTTATGTCATAGCTATTATTGGTTATAGGTTGGCTTTGTTCCTATGACATAAGGCATTAGTCTATGATTTTTGCAACTAGTCCTACACATCAAATTTATAAATAATGAACATCTATATATAAAGGTATAATTTATTGGAGTATTCTTGTCTTCATGGATCCTAAAAATTAATTTATATTTTTTCACCTTTTTTCCTATTTTATATGAAGATAAAATTGTTTGCATAAGTTATTTGGTCATACTGCTCATAAAGGTACAAAGGATCATGCCTATTCCCATAAATTTAAAATAATTTCTTATATATCTATGAATGTGTCAATTATCTACAAGTTTAGGTTTATAACTACAAGCTAGTATGAAACCTATATAACTTGAGTTAGTGGCAGTAAATTGGACTTGTGTATTGTGTCAATTGGACCTAGTTTTATCTTTTTAAAAAAATTTATTGGATATTTTAATCATTATTTAAGACCTTCATTATTATTACCTTCTTGGTTTTTATGGAGCTTAGAGTGTAGAAGATAGGATCCAATCTTGTCTCACTATCTTTCTCTCAAGTACTTGGTTCAATCATAGGGCTATCATCTTACTTAGATTGACTTGATTGTTAGTTCCTAGGTGTTGTGTCATCCCTTAGAGTTATGGGTAGTAAGAAAAATGACCAATAAATTGGTGGTGTTGATGGGGACATGTTAATCTAATTTATATGTTAAAAACCATGGAAATTTAGTGTTGTCTACTTTTTATTGGATGAATTGTTCTCCTATCAACTTACACTAATAAATTAGCACCATTTTTGGGGAATTCAATTAAAGGGATATGGAAATATTCAGTTATAGATATTTTCATTTCGATATGAATAATTTGTTAGAAATTTGAACTCATATGATTAGTTCAACTTGGAAGAAGTGATAATGTTAAAACATTTCAATCCTCTTTGAGAGGTGGTGACTTTGTTGTCAAATGGTTGAAGAACTATTTCTTATTGTGCAAATGTTTGGTATACATTTACAAAGAATTTAGTTAGAAGAGCTTGTGTGAATTTTGTAATATTTTCCTAGTACTTTATTTCTCCCTCATATTCTATATTTAAAGGATGAAAGCATTATTGTATGAGGATCATTTGTGAAATGAATTGGTGGAGAAATTTAATTACCTTATTATATATATAGAAATTTACATTGGGGGAACAATATTAGAACGACCTATATACATTTATATATTTATTAAAATATGGATATGATATGTATATGCCTATAAAATATGCATGAAAAATACAGTGTTGGGATTTTTAATACTCGTGGTAGTATATTTTATAAGGGTATAAGATGTCATGCAAAGATACATAAATTCTCAATAGATGGAAAAAGATGTGAATGCCTCATGTGTTGAAGTAAGAGGAATAAGGGGTTGTGTTATGTAATAATAATGCCTTGTTAAAAGGAAGGAACTTGTGGGAAATATTGAAAATGGGCGTAGGTTCCCATTACTTGAGTAGATTTGAAAATAGAATGTTACTCTAGCCTTCCCCCTACACATTCAAATGTAATATTAATCTATGTTATAAAGAAATAGGCCACGTCCTAGGATAATTTCTTTTATGTTCAAACATACAAGACATTTTACTTTAATGGTATTCTGAATTATCCAAATCCCATCCTCAATGAATTCAGAAACCATTTTCCCAAATTCAATGGAAGTAGATCTAAATTAGTGAATAAACCTCTTTATACAATAAATGATTTAATGGTAAATTACAAGATTGAGGAAGAGGGTGTCATAATAAAAAAATTTGAGTTGTCCCTAAAATAAGATGCAAGATATTGGTTCTTTAATTTACCAATGCATTCTATTGATTCATGTAAAGAGCTCAAATTTGTGTTTATAGATCAATTTGGTGGAAAGAGCATAAGTGAATTAATTGATTAGTGAACTTATTCACATTCAAAAGGATGAAGTGTAATTGGTCCATATTTCTAATAGGATATTGCAAAGACTATGAGAGACATTTTGGAAAATTTAATGCTGAATTATTTGATATGCTTGGTTTTATATTTTGGTACATTTAATGAAGATATCTAGATTTCTTATTGAGAGATTAAAATTTACACAATTTAAATCAGTATATACTATAGAAAGAGATATTGAGAATAACCTAAAGTTTTCAATGATGAAAGGTGTTGCATTTTAAATTCTATTCCAAGATATATTCTAAAGTCACTCAAGAATAATCTCTATTAGGTTTAGAATTAATAGAAATTCTATGCAGACTGACATAGGATTGAGAGAATACTTGTAGGAACATGGTTTTTGCAAGATTACAACCATACAAACAATCTTCTTTGAAGTCAAGTAGGTTTGAAAAACTTAAGTCTCATTTTTTATGGGCCTTTAAATAATCTAAGAAGGATTGGTGAAGTTTCTTATAAGTTGGAGCTATTAGGGGGATGCAATATTCACAATATAATCCATGTGTCTTGTCTCAAAGGATCACTTGGAAGGAATTTTATACATTCAATTGTGTTACCTCCATTAGATAATAAAATAAATATAATTACAATTCTTGAAGTAGTCATGGATGAGAGAGAGAGGAAGTTGATAAATAGAAGAACCAATGGTTATTCATTTTGATGGAATGATCTTCCCATAGAAGATGCAATGTGAGAACGTCCTCAGATATTGCACCATCCAAATCTATAATTTCTTGAGGACAAATAATTTTGAGCGGGGTGGACTTTGTTAGAGTAAAAAGGTATTTTCATAATTAATTAATTAGGTCCCATTTCAAATTGGCATACTTAATCTTACTTAGATCGTGTGCTCTTTTGTCTCAAGTCATAGGATTAGGACCCGTGTCATGGTCTAATTTTATCCTCACCTAGGGTATCATCTAGGCTTGCATTTTATTTTTTTCCTTAATATAAGGATTCATTATTGTATAATTCATTCAATTTGCATTCATTATGATTCATGATTTATTGGATCAATAGTTTATTTGGATTCCATAGCAATCCTATTGATTTTCTCTCTTTCTATGACATTTATTTGATTGTAGGTTATCTTTGGGAGCTATAGGGTTGAGTATTCAAACACAATATGGTAATAAATCTCCAAATCTATGATTCTCTATCCTCCTTTCGAGAGATCCAACCTTGAGCATTCAAATGGTTCATATTGGAGCAAAAAATACCTCATAGTTACATCCAAAATACTCAAAAACCTTATGATCGCCTATCCAATTACCAAAATTTGAGCAAAGAAAAAATTAGGTGTTTTTTGGGCCACATAGATCTCAAGGGAAAAAAATTGTATAGTTAAATGAAATATGTATATCATATGATTGTCATTAATATTTACAATTTTGTATAATCTACATATATTTTTGTAGGATTTTTCAATGTAATTTAACATTTGTTTACTATTTTTTTGTGAATTTAGCTTTTTTCTTTTTGGATTTTACACAATAAATTGGTGAGCTAACATCAACATTACAATCATCACTATTTTTTCAATCAACATTATTTTTTCATTAGTCGTTTAGTTGCCATTGGTTTTTTTGACACCAATATTTTGTTGGTAGTCGGGTTTGATCATTGGTCATGACCAAGGGCCTAATTTTTAAGCCCCTATTTTTTCCTAAAATTGTCTTCCACTCACTTCCAAGTGATACCATCAATTCCTACCACCATCACTAGTGTTAACCATCATTTCTTAGCCACTACACACCTTGATCTCCATTGATGTTCCACTAGTGGTGATCCTCTACCCAACCACCTTGTCACAGCCTACTAATCACCCAAATGAGACTCAACAACCACCCAATCATCACCTTTGTGAGTGATGCCACTAGGTTACTACCAACACAATATGAAGTCACCACTACTTGGCTACCTTCCCTTGTATTTAATCCCTTTTGACCTATTTTCATATATCAACTATATCTTGAACATATATTCATTTTTTTACAAATGGGATATCATAAAAAAATTGGTTTTATTCTAATGGTATTGGTATTTTCTAGATTTTATTGTTGGTGAGTTTTGTTACTTGTTGAATTCATATCTACCTATTTATGTTTATGTTATCTCTTAGAAATGCACCCTTGCTAAGTTGTAGAACTCAGCTTTCTAGAGAAACATGGAAACACTCCTACTAGGCTATCGGTAACCTAATGATTGGAGTGAATCTTCGGATGAAGACAACTCCTAGTTTGTATATCACCTAAAGCTACTAAATTTATGAGGAAAAGGGAGAAAGAGAACTTGAAAAGACTAAAACTAGGAAAAACTGAAACTTTAAAAATAGAGTGATACACTGAACTAACAAGGATAATGAACATCCAAACTTGCATTCACTTGGTTCAAACTGGCATAAACTAAGTTTGCACAACTTATTTCAGCATGCCTCTACATAAATATTTCACTAAGAGGATAGAATGCATAAACTCATACAAGGAAAATAAATTCACAATTAAAAAATCATATGCATTTTAACACACTCTTAGCAACCTATATGGATAAGCTATTTGCAAAAAAGGTATAAAATAAGAGACAAAGTTACGAGGAAACAAGGACAATTTCACAAATAACTTGATCAATATTTTGAAACATACACAAAACTGCAATAATAAGAGGGAAAATTTTCATTACCATTTGTCTCCAAGGTATAAAATGTATTTCATTTCCAAAAAAAGAGTTACAAAGCATGCGCAAAACCTTTGAAAATATTGTAAAAGTCACAATCTCCAAGAGCTACATGAATAGAACTA
The DNA here is from genome assembly GCA_007258455.2 of Sequoia sempervirens. NCBI lineage: Eukaryota > Viridiplantae > Streptophyta > Pinopsida > Cupressales > Cupressaceae > Sequoia > Sequoia sempervirens. Next base: position 123,580 of record VDFB02296056.1, read on the forward strand.
ACTATCAAATGAGTTACAAAAGTGATTAAGTAAACAACACCAAGTGGTTCCACCAAAATGGCTCCAAAAACCACCTTGGGTCGGATGCAACAATGAAGCCTAAAATATATCATGTCAATCTTCTCCAAAAGGCTTCAATATGCATTAAAAGGTCAAATTTGACCAAGTCCACCATAAAGGCCTGCAAAACAAACTCTAAGATGCTCTCCAAAGCTCATAAATGAGTCAAAACAGCTCCTAAATCTTCTCCAATTTTTTGCAACTAATCATCAACTTCCTTAGATTCTTGCAAGAACATAAATACAAACATATTCATATCCTCCTTCTTTGCATGCGTTGAAATCCTCCTATCTGTTCATTTATTTTTCATTTGAAAATAGCATTTTTAAATTAAGTGATTTATAAACATCACTTAATAAAAATACTTTACATCTTGCAAAAGAAAATAAATAAGTATAGGTCGATTACTCCTTTCGAAATATTGAAGGGCTCCATTTAATTAAAAATAAGTAAGGAAGAAAGCCCATAGTTTATTTGTTTACATGCATTTTTAATACTTAGGCAAAAAATGCCTAAAGTCTCATCAACATCTAGGGTTATGAGAACCCTAAAAAAGAAAGGTAAAAAAAAAAACTTTATTTTATTTTGTCTTTGAAGCTTCAAGAATAATCTTGGCCACCACAAATGAGGGTTTCACAGGAGCTCGACCATGGCTTTTTCTGATGGATTTTGCAACTATAGAGGCATAAATCCATAAAAGGACGATAGGAAAAACCTCCAAGTAAGCTAATAATGAAGACATCTGCTATTTTTTTGCTCCTCTGTAAGATGCTTGTGAAGATTTTAAGGTCTTTCTCTCTACACATAATGAAGTTTTTTCTTTTGGTATTCTTTCATTTCTCAAGACTATCATGTATATATTTTGGAAAAAATGAAAAACTCTAAAAAATCTAGGCCGTGAGCGTTTCTTTTCGTGGGTATCAATTGTTTTTTCTTTTAACATTATCAAAAATGCAAAGAACCCAAGCCGTGGGCTTTTCTTTGTCTTGTAGTTGAATGTTCACTTGTTCTTTCTTACTGTAGCTTTGAAGCTTTCTAAAATTCAATTTCACCATTATATTTATGCAGACCCACAATATTTTTCATACTTCCATGACTCTTCCATGAATAAATGAGAGAAAACAGTAACAAAACCTATTTTATCACTCTATATTGCATTTCTTTTCCACAAGTCTTTGTAAACCCCTGTATGGCTTGGTCCTAGGGTTTTATCAGAAGGACTCTTTGTAAATTTATATTTTGAGTTTGCAATTTTGAAAACCCTCGCTTGTCTCTCTATAGGCTCTGAAGCTTCCATTCTTGACTCTTGTCATCTCTATGCTTGTCCTAAAGTTTATAGGACTTTATAAGGTTATGGTTGTATCCTTTGTGTAAGAAGCATGGCCCTTGAGCCATCATACATGCTTATTACACCTTCCTCTAATTTCTAGCACTGTCACTCTTAGGAATACTTCATCTTTCATTTTTTACCACTCTATCATTGTGTTCCTTTTGATCTACCTTAAACAACTAACTGTCTAAAATTCTACCCCAATCTATTACACATAACTCAGGTTATCTCCTTTTTCCTTTATAGATCATGCTTTCACAAATTAGCGCGTTAATGTATTTATGTAGTCTATTTTGACACATTATTGCAGAGATCTTTTACGATTTCCCTGAGCAAGAACATGTCATCTAGGATAGTGAATAAAATTCATTTCCATAAATGATGCAGACTTGTTTGAGTAAAACATAAAAGATGAATTATCTCTCAATGTTTCTGTAAAACATAACAAAACGACACATTGGGCTCAACCCTTGTGGGAGCCACATTTATCGCACATGATGTAATCAGATGGATTCAGATAGTAACATAACCTTCTCTATATCTGCACATGAAGCAAACATGTTAGAAAAACAATGCATATTTTGGATGTATTTGATGACTTCATTATTCTCTAGGAATCCAAGGTTTGCATGCTTGTTTAATGCATTTGGAGATTAGTTTACACATGCATAGGTGTATGTTCATGTAAGGTTTGAGATCTTTCATTTCTTATATCATTGCTCTAACATCATTGTTATTGTCATATGTAGGAATTAGGAGCAATATGGAGCTAGGAGGAACACAAGCAGCTTGAGGTAGCAACAGCGTAAGACAACACACCTTGAACTAGTCATTGTCAGGCAATGATTGGTCTCTCTCCTTATATGCACATTTACATTTGTTTACTTATTCATGTATATGCTTTTCTTAATTTTCATTGAATAAGTAAAGTTAGTCTCACAGCTTGTGTGAGACAATGTACATTTTTTACATTCAATAAAGATTACTTCTTTGTTCATAAAATATTTGTGTAAATCCTTCCTATGTTACATGCACTTGTACAAATGCAATAATTTTTTAATGTAATCTTTTGATTTTTTCTTATGCACCTGAATGTAATATATGAAATATTAAGAAATGTACCTTTTCTTCCTTTTCTTCTATCAATTCAAATCAATAAGCTCTACCTGATTGAGCTAAAAGTGAAATTAGGTAACATTTTTTGCAACATCTACTATATGTTTTCCTGCTAAACAGCTTGACTAGTTGCCTAGGCTTATCTATTGGGCAAGGAGTCACTCAGAAACTTGACAAAACTTGGATAATAGGCTTGTAACCTCAATAAGACAATGTCAATGACACCTTGAAACTTATTCAACACCAAAAATTGTAGAAAGAAACTACCTAACTGTGTTGAACAACACTTATGGAATGAAAACTTGCATTGAACTAAAACCTATTCTATCCTACACTAACCAGAAAAGAAGTTGGTCAAACAAAACCGTTTATAGGATGACTGAAGTAGCTGCCCTTTCTTCTCAAAATATAATGACTGACATGCTTAAGGACAACTAAGTATAGGTGAGACATAGAGAAAATTTCAACAAGATTATACACTGCCCCTTGAAAGAGGTAAACAAGTTCACTTACCTCATCAAACTGATCATATGAATTTTTTTCAAAGGAGGATAAGTGAGTTGAACATACTCTTGTCTAGTTACCAATACATCCTTGGTACTATCTTCAGTTGTACCTTCATGCATGGGTGCAAGATTGATCATTGGTGTTGTATTAGACTCCATCTGGGCTAAATATCTTATTGGAAAACCCCTTGAAAAGACAAATCTTGAGCTTTCATTGTTGGCTGCCTCTTTTGCTTTTGTTTTTATATGGCTATCCTACTTCATGACCAAGTTTGGAAGATACTCAGAATGCTTAAAAAAAACAACATTACCTTCATCTTGCATAATAAGTTTCCATGTTGACTCCTCCATGGTGAGTGGAAAATCTTCTTCTACTAGGGTAACTAGTAACTCATCAAAGCTATCAACTCTTGGAAGGCTCTTAGGAATAGCTAGTATAGACTCAAAATCTTCATTATCACTCAAAGAGGTGCACTCTAAATCAGGATTTTCTTCTTCAATGAAGGAAGGAAAGTGTTCAAACAATGGGGTAGTTTCTTGAAACAAAATTTTAACTGGTATATAAGCTTCCAACTCTTCTCTACAACAGGAAGGAAGCTCATCTAACTAGATAAGACATTGTAAATCAGATTCAGGAGAAATTTCTTGTTCAAACTTATGAACCTGCTATTGAATTTCAACATGAGTTCCAAACTCCTCCAACATATCTGATTCCTTGTCATCCAATTTTGAACAAAAATGCTCAATTAAATTAGTGCACACCTCTTCATAAAGCTCAATATTAGCCTCCTTATTTATAGCATGCTCAAAAACATCAAAGCTCTCACCTTGGAGGATAGTGTTAGGTTCATTTTTCTATTCTTCCTCATGGTCTAAGGCCCCATTTTCTTGTTGATTGCCATCAATTAGCAACTCACTACTTTGTCTGATGTCTTCTTGTTGTTCTAAAACAACCCTTGGTGTGATAGACCCACAACTTCTTCATCATGTTGAATGAATGAAGGTAACTCCTCATTCCAAACTGTAGGATACACTTCATCATTAGTCAATTTTACCTTCTCATCTTGCTATCCTATGGGCTCAATTTCACCACCTTGGAGAGCTTTTCTTTGTGTTAACCGATAATGCTCCATAGCTAGATATAACAAATTTGGAGTTCTAGTTTCCTCCATGTTGAGTGAGCTATTTTGATCAAGGTTTTTCTCCTTCTCAGGAATAATAGATTGAATTTTCTCAAATTCATGATCTTGCAATGTAACAACACTCCTAAAACTTGGAATTTCAAATTTAGAATGCTCATTTGAGCACTTAGAAGGTTTATCCTACTTAAAATTTGGAAAACTATACTTGGGGCTCTCCACCTTCGCAAGTTGACTTGGAGCACAATAGGCAAATTGGGATTCCAGCCTTTGTGTTTGTGTAAGTTTTTCATCTACTCTTCCTTAACTACAACTCTCTGCTTTTCAAGACCACCTTCAAATTGCTTCCTTCAAACCTCCTCATGTAGTTTACATTGATATTTTAAGTAAGCCTAACTACTTTGGACCCGAGTAGACAAAATATTCATTTGCTTCTCCCTAGTAGCTATCTCCCCTTTAAGACCTTCCAATTTGATCCTCAGTGTCTTCAACTTTTGATCACAAAAATAGGCATGTTTAGCCATTTCTTGTGGTTGCATAATGGTCTTTTTCTGCTTCTTGATATCAACCAACATTATATTCATGTGTGAGAAAACCTTACTAATATCATTAATCTTCATACAATCAAGATTTTTTCTCAGATCCCACAAAATATGATCAAACTTTTGGATCAGCTCTAATACATTCTAGTAAGGGTGCTCTTGAGGCTGATTATATGAATAATCATGCTGAATTAAAATAAAAAGGATTTCTTGAGGTTGATTATGAGCATTCAGAGGCTGCCAACTAGGATGAGTAAGGGTGGGTGGGTGGATGGCATATTGAAATTGTTGTTTATCTGCTATTGGTGGGTTATTGAGGACAAAATCAATGGTATATTCTGCTTGATATGGCTGGTAAGAGGGCACATATGCAGTATTTTCATGGAATGGAGGATGAAAAGCCATGTTTCCATGAAATGAAGACATACTCCATTCAAGAAGCTTCAAGATTAAAAAAAATAGACTTTCATTTAATAATGTTGAAACATACCAGCACTTGTCTGCTTGCAACAAATAAATATCTTTCAGAGTCGCTAGGTATGTTGAAAATTGCCTCCAAAGGTAGAAATAGTTGTTGTACACATCAAACAACAACAACATGTGTAGAACAAGAGAAACTAAAAATTAGTCATTTGTCCCACCGGGCATGCCAAAATTGTTATCTCTCATAAATGCACCCTTGCTAAGTTGCAAAACTCAGCTTTTTGGAGAAACATGGAAACACTCCTACTAGGTTGTGGGTAACCTAATGATTGGAGTGAATCTCTGGATGAGGCTAGCTCCTAGTTTGTATATCACATAAAATTACTAAATTTATGAGGAAAAGGGAGAAAGATAACTTGAAAAGACTAAAACTAGGAAAAAATGAAACTTTAAAAATAGAGTGATACACCGAACTGACAAGGATAATGAACATTTAGACTTGCATACACTTGGTTCAAACTAGCAGAAACTAAGTTTGCACAACTTATTTCAGCATGCCTCTACATAAATATTTCACTAAGAGGACATAATGCATAAACTCATAAAAGGAAAATAAATTCACAATTAAAAAATAATATGCATTTTAACACACTCTTAACAACATGCATGGACAAGCTATTTGAAGAAAAGGTATAAAATAAGAGATAAAGTTATGAGGAAACAAGGACAATTTCATAAATAACTTGATCAATCTTTTGAAACATACACAAAAATACAATAATAAGAGGGAAAATTTTCATTACCATTTGTCTCCAAGGTATAAACTGGATTTCATTTCCAAAAAAGAGTTACAAAAGAATACACAAAACCTATGAAAAGAATGCAAAAGTTCACAATCTCCAAGAGTTGCATGAATAGAACTAATTGTCAAATGAGTTACAAAAGTGATTAAAAGTAAACAACACCAAGTGGTTCCACCAAAAAAGGTTCCATAAACCACCTTGGGTCGGATGCAACAATGAAGCCCAAAATATAGTATGTCAATCTTCTCCTAAAGGCTTCAATATGCATTAAAAGGTCAAATTTGACCAAGGCCACAATAAAGACCTACAAAAAAAACTCCAAGATGCTCTACAAAGCTCATAAATGAGTCAAAATACCTCCTAAATCTTCTCAAAATGTTTGCAATCGATCATCAACTTCCCTAGATGCTTGAAAGAACATAAATACAAACATATTCATATCCTCCTTCTTTGCATGCATTGAAAGCCTCTTATCTCTTCAGTTATTTTGCATTTGAAAATAGCATTTTTAAATTAAGTGATTTATAAACATCACTTAATAAAAATACTTTAAATCTTGCAAAAGAAAATAAATAAGTATAGGTCAATTACTCCTTTTGAAATTTTGAAGGGCTCCATTTAATAAAAAATAAACAAGGCACAAAGCCCACGGTTTATTTTTTTACATGCATTTTTAATACTTAGGCAAAAAATGCCTAAAGTCTCATGGACATCTAGGGTTATGAGAACCCTAAAAAGAAAGGTAAACAAAATAAAACTTTATTTTATTTTGTCTTTGAAGCTTCAAGAAGAAGCTTGGCCGCCACCAACGAGGGTTTCATAGGAGCTCGACCATGGCTTTTTCTGATGGATTTTGCAACTACAGAGACATAAAGCCATAAAAGGCTGACAAGAAAAACCTCTCGGTAAGCTAATAATTAAGACATCTGCTATTTTTTTGCTACTCTGTAAGATGCTTGTGAAGATTTTAAGGTCTTTCTCTCTATACATAATGAAGTTTTTTCTTTTGGTATTCTTTCATTTCTCAAGACTATCATGTATATATTCTGGAAAAAATGAAAAAATTCTGCAAAATCCAGGCCACAGGATTTTCTTTTGTGGGTATTAATTGTTTTTTCTTTTAACATTATGAAAAATGCAAAGAACCCAGGCTGTGGGCTTTTCTTTGCCTTGCAGTTGAATGTTCACATGTTCTTGCTTACTATAGCTTTGAAGCTTTCTGAAAGTCATTTTCACCATTAAATATATATGAAGACCCACAATATTTTTCATACTTCAATGACTCTTCCATGAATAAATGAGAGAAAATAGTAACAAAACCTGTTTTGTCACTTTGTATTGCATTTCTTTTCCAGAAGTCTTTTTAAACCCCTGTATGGCTTGGTCCTAAGGTTTTATCAGAAGGACTCTTTGTAAATTTATATTTTGGGTTTGCATTTTTGAAAACCCTCACTTGTCTCTCTATAGGCTCTAAAGCTTCCACTCTTGACTCTTGTCATCTCTATGCTTGTCCTAAATTTTATAGGACTTTATAAGGTTATGGTTTTATCCTTTGTGTAAGAAACATGGCCTTTGAGCCATCATACATGCTTATTACACCTTCCTCTGACTTCCAGCATTGTCACTCTTAGGAATACTTCATCTTTCATTTTTTACCACTCTATCACTGTGTTCCTTTTGATATACCTTAAACAATTGACTGTCTCAAATGCTACCCCAATCTATTCTACATAACTCAGGTTATCTCCTGTTGTCTTTATAGACCATGCCTTCACAAATTAGCATGCCAATGAATTTATGTAGTTTATTTTGACACATATTATTGCATATATCTTTTACGATTTCCCTGAGCAAGAACATGTCATCTAGGATAGTGAATAAAATTCATTTCTATAAATGATGCACACTTGTTTGAGTAAAACATAAAAGATGAATTATCTCTCAATGTTTCTGTAAAACATAACAAAACAACACGTTGGGCTCAACCCTTGTGGGAGCCACATTTATCCCACGTGTTGTAATCAAATGGATTTAAACAATAACATAACCTTCTCTGTATCTGCACATGAAGCAAACATGTTAGAAAAATAATCCATATTTTGGATGTGTTTGATGACTTCATTGTTCTCTATGACATCCAAGGTTTGCATGCTTGTTTAATGTATTTGGAGATCAGTTTACACATGCATAGGTGTATGTTCATGTAAGGTTTGAGATCTTTCATTGCTTAGAGCATTGCTCTAACATCATTGTTATTGCCAGATGCAGGAATTAGTTGCAATATCGAACTAGGAGGAACACAAGCAACTCGGGGCAGCAACAATGCAAGAAAACACACCCTAAACCAGTCATTCTCGGGCAATGACTGGTCTCTCTCCTTATAATTTACATTTGTTTACTTATTCATGTATATGCTTTTCTTCATTTTCATTGAGTAAGTAAAGTTAGTCTCATGGCTTGTGTGAGACAATGTAGATTTTTTACATTCAATAAAGATTACTTCTTTGTTTAGAAAAGATTTGTGTAAATCCTTCCTATGTTCATGCACTTGTATAAATGCAATAATCTGTTAATGTAATATTTTAATTTCTGCTTATGCACCTAAATGTAATATAGGAAAGATTAAGAAATGTACCTTTTCTTCTATCAATTCAAATCAATAAGCTCTACCTGATTGAGCTAAAATTGAAAATAGGTAATATTTTCTATTCCTATAAATTTTGGCTTGAATCTCTTCTTTTATTTATTCTTATAACATCAAAAAATTTCTTCAGTGCTCTAAATATATGTGAGATAATTTTCTATAATTTTTACCAAGTATATAGAGATTGAAATTGAAGTGATTTTTTTATTTGTTACTTTTTAGCTATTAAAATTATAAAATTGTTTGGTTTTCCTTGTTGTGGGGGGGTAAAATTTCATCCTAGTGTACCTATAAACATACAAAAATATATATTAAAATCTAGCATATAGTAGCTTTTTAAAACTTGAAACCAAACATACACAAGGTGGAAACCATGTTATTAAGAACCTTACACCACATAATTATACAACCTAAAAATAATAGATGACTAGATTACTCATTTATAAGGGACTATGGTCTATATTGGATGATACTACACTTGAGTTTACCTAAGAATATGAGATATTTTCCTACAAAAATAAGATGGATGAAGTTATGGATCTTATTATACTTCATGTTTCATAGAGCTTGTTGTTTCACATAGATTCTTGTAGGGATCCTAAGAAAATATGGGATAAGTATAAGGATTTTTTTGATATATTTAATGGGTTTCACACATTAAAGATTAAGGAAAAGTTGACTACATTAGTACTTGATTCATTTACCTCCATTGCGGACTTTTTGTTAAAGTTCAAGTCTTTGAGATCACTTTTATAGGGTTGTGCAAAGGACAAGGATGATAAGGCATGCATTTTTATCCTCTCTAAGATTTGAAGACCCTTTCAAATGCTCTCTTCTACCTTTTATTCCATTATGGATGCATTGGGAGATGCCTTCAAGTTTCCTTCATCTAAGGACTTTTGTAATAACTTGACATGGGAATAGGCTAAGTTGACACAACTGGAGTCACTTTTCAGTTCCAATACTCATGCATTGATTGCTTAGTCACCTAAGGAAAAAATTAAGACACAAAAGTATAACATAAATTCCACATCATGTAGTGAGATTTCCTCCAAGCCTAAGAAGTTAAATAAAAATTTCAATCCACACCTAAAGATGTCAAATATTGTAAGCTTGGTGAGTCTTCATCTAAGGTGAAGAAATTAGGAGACCCTTGTAGCTTTCATAGAAAAGAGGTACATGTAGTTACTAGATGTTGGAAGATGTTAGAGACATTAGAGGAGGCCACACAATAACACACCATTTCACCCTCTAAGTTTATTTCCTCCATCACATGCAAGGCTAATTCAGTTTCAACACATGATTCATCTTCAACACATAATTATATTATTAACTTAGGAGCTTCACATCGTGCATGACTTATTATATGATCTACTTGATTCTCTTTCAATAAGAATTACTTCTTAGATTGCAGTGGGTAACTCTTAACATATTTGAATTTTGGGTTTATGGACTATTTAGATGATTGATGTTCACATTAAGGATGTTCTTTGTGTTCCTAATATTTCTAATAATTTAATAAATTTATCTACCAAATTTTTCATATTTGGGGATAAGAGAGTTAATTTTCACCAAATGATGTTATCATTCATGATCTTCATCATCCAAAGATAGTTATTTCTTTAGGGAGAGCTAATGAAGAGTTTAGATTATATAGGTTTCATACTTTTGATTCATCAGTTCATCACACATTTCCCATGAATATTCCTTGAGTATTCTTGGCATAAAGGTTTTGGTCATATCAACTACAAGTATCTACAATAGTTGAGTTCATAGGAGATGGTACTAATTTTTCTCGAGGTTTCATGCACATAGGGTGTTTTTCAAGGTTGTATTCTTGGAAAAAAAAATATTAGAATCCTTTCCCAAGGGCAAGTCCCATCATGCTTATATCTTACTTTAATTGATGATTACACACATCATACACAAGTTTACTTTCTTAAGAACAAGAGAGATGTCTTCATCAATTTTAATATTTTTAGGGTATTCATGGAGAAGAAATCAAGTTCTTCTATTCAATAGCATCACAAAAATAATGGGGTGAATATGTAAACCAAGAATTTCAAGATTATTTCATTAATCATGATATTCATCATCAATTTATGGTTCCTTATACTTCTCAATAGAATGGTGTATCCAAAAGCAAGAAAAATCACTTAGGGAGATGACCAATTTTATACTTCAATCACATTTTATGGCTCCATCCTTTTGGGTTGAGGTGGTCAATTTTTATAATTATATTTAGTACCAAATTCCTCATAAGTAAATTTCAAATATCACTCTAGAGGAGGATTGGTCTAATATAAGGCCTGATGTTTCCTTCTTCAAGGTATTTGGTAGTGAGGCTTGGGCATTCAATATGGATGATCGACACAAGGGAATAGAGAAGAAGATCAACCATTCATAATTATTTCTTATTGTGAAGATGTGAAGGCTTAACCAATTTTTTGATCCTACCATGAGATATTTATACTTTCATATAGATGTATATTTTTATGATTCTTTCCCATAGTTGGATTCTACATCTACTTTTTCTTCACTACCTACTCTAGATCTTCCATATCTCATTAAGATACTTATACAATGGAGGATACTTCATATGATGGTTCTAGTGGTTTTGTACCACCACCCCCTACTCCACCACTTCTACCTCCTCACACTCATGTTTTTCATAAGTGGGGCCACACTACTATTGATGAGGTTGGATTTTTAGTTGGTGATCCTAAGGCTTCTTTTTGCACTTGCTCTTGGTCATATGGTACCGATCTTCTTAGTCATGCTATATCTATTGATCCACATAAGTGTTTTAGATTCTTTAAGTGTTCTAGAGTGTGAGAAAGCTATGCATTAGGAGTATCTTCATTGATGAAGAATCATATAGTATTATTTTTCTCTTCTTTTGGGAAGAAATATGGTTCAATGCAAGTGGATGTACCATACCAAGTATGTAGTAGATGGTTTTATCGATAATTACAAGGCACATATTATTTCTAAGGGTTTCTTATAGGTTGAGGGTATTTATTACACCCAAAAAATTCCCTCATATCCAAGATGGATTTTATTTTCCTTGGCATTTCACTAGCTACATCTCAGGGTTTCCCTATAGACCATATTGATGTAAATAATGTATTATTGCATTGTGATCTCCATGAGGATATATACATGAAGAATCCTCTAAGACTCATGTAGGACTATTCCCTTGTTCGTAGGCTATGAAATTCTTTGTATTGTCTCAAGAAAACCCTTAGGGATTGATATGATAATATAGATGGTTTCTTGGTTGCATATGGTTTTGCACATTAACACTTTGATCACACAGTCTATATTCAAAGACATGGAGCTAATATTTTGATATCAATTTTTTGTTTAGATGATTTTATTATTACTAACTTAACTCCACCTTCATGCTTTCTAGGATACATGGAATCCATTGATGGAACACTTTGACATGAAAAATTTTGGGATTCTAAACTTCATTCCCTGTCTAAAAGTTCTTCGGTCTTTAGAGGGTATCTCCATTCATAAAAAAATTGTCATTAATCTACTTCATTTTTTTAGTATTCTTGATTATAATTCAACACCTACACCATTTTAGTTAGGTGTCACACTGAATTCCACTTTCACCACACCTAACATTGATGTTACTTTATATAGATACTTGGTGGTTAGTGTCTTGTATTTGACACACATGTGTTCTAAGATCACCTTTATTGTTGGGCTTGTCTCCTATTTTTTCCATAATCCTCATGAGAGTCACTTGAAGGAACCCAAGTGCATTTTAAGTTATATTAGGGGAACTACACACTTCATCATTTATTACACACCAAGAGATTTAGAGATGGTAAGATTCATCAACTTAGATTGGGTAGGGGATTTTGAATCATAGAAGTCCACTTCTTGGTTTTTCTTTTTTCTTGGTTCCAATCTAGGAACTTGGTCTTGCAAGAAGAAAACCACTATTGCATTATCATCAACTAAGGTTGAGTATAAAAGTGTTATTATTTCCAATCATGAGGTTTTATGGATTTGATAGATTATGAATAACTTTGGTCTTCCACCTAATATTCCTACAATTCTTTGGTGTGGTAACCAAAGTGCCATTCATATTGCACACAACCCGGTTCACATTAGTGGATGAAGCACATTGAGATACATGTATATTTCATTCAAAAACTCATCCATGATGGTCATTTCTCCTTATATTAAATTTTCCTAATGAGGACTATGATGCAAGAATCTTCACTAAATCTTTAGTGTCACCTTGTTATCTTCAGTTGTGATTGATGCTTGGGGTGAAGGAATTTGTCCCTGGGGGCTCTACTTGAGTCATTTGATCACATTGTCATCTCGTTTTTGGATATTATTTTTTCCCATTAGGTTTTATCCTTCTCTATGGTTGTGAGAGATATTTTTTCATTTGTACATGGGTATAGACCTAGTTGTCAAGACCCATTATTCTATTTTTTATGCATTAGTTTAGCTTTTTCCTTTAAAGTTGCACTTAAGGGGGGTGTTAGAATAAAAATATATATTTTAAATTAATTATTTAATTAATTTGGTCCCTTTTCACACTAGCATACTTAATTTTACCTAGTACATGTGTGTTTTTGTCTCAACTCATAAGATGAGGACACATGTCAAAATCTTATTTTATCCTCACCTCGGATTTCATCTATGGTTGTTTTTTTTCCTTATTATAAGGATTCATTATTGTATAATTCATTGAATACACATGTTTATTATGATTTGTTATTTTTTTGGATAAATAGTCTCTTTGGTGTTCATAATAAATCTACTTTTTCTCTTTCTATGATAAGTGTTTGATTACAAGTTATCTTTTGGAGCTATAGGGTTGAGTCCATTCAACTCCAACAAACTTATCATGGTTTATTTTCAATTAGTTTTAGTCTATAGATATTGTTCTATTATTTATTTCTTGTGTCCCCCTTGGTCTTGTTCTGTTGTGTGATATTCCCCTTTTTTTATGAGTCTTTTTTAGGTCTATTCTTCAAATTTTATGTTAGTTGTTAGTTACTCTTCTAAGTATTTATTTCCCTCCAACTTTGTTTTTCTTTTCTTTCTATAAAATTTTTAGGATTCTCCATCCTTCCCTCACTCTTTCCATTATATTTTTCATACTTTTGAACATATCCTTATTGAAATGTGTCCATTGCTTGACCCCCAATACCCCAACCTATGGCACGAGTTTCCAACCCCCAAAATTTGGTATTTGTTCCTTTGGTATTGTTCTCTTTCCAACTCCCCAAAACATATTGTAATGTTAGTTTTGGTCATGTTTTAACCTGATATTACCTTCCCAGGTAGGATTTTCTCGCCTAAGATCATTGTTCAAATTTGAAGATGTGGATTCACGTTGTGGGCAACCTATTATTTTTGAGGTAGATGTAAAAAGAGCACATCCATTCAAGGATCATCATCTATTACTTTACACAAATCCATATCCTAAAATTAAGTGGGCATTTATGTCCAAGCGTAGATATCATAGGACAAAAAATATTTGATTTCAAAATTCAAAGGACAAAACCCCTTTAACTAGAAAGTTATCTCATTCAGAGGTTGCAATTGGAGCTTCATTGATTATGGATTTTAGTTGCATTATATTGGCTTGATTTGTTGTACATGGACATGAAACTTTTTAAATGCTATTATAATTATTGATTTCAAGTAAAATATTTGAATGTAGTTGTGGACATCAAATCTGCAAATGGTTAACAATTTTAACATAATATCATCATGTTAGTCCTTTGAAAAACATTAGATTTGAAATCCCTATGAAATACTTGACTATGATGAAACATGCAAATTAGATAAACAAAGATAATCAAATGTAAGCATATAAAAACATAGCCAAAACTTTATTCCATATTGGATTGGTGCTATTGTTGAAAATAGCCCTTTCCCAATCCTTGATAGATAAGCTTAGATGATAATGATAAGATGGAAAAGATTAGCTCTCCATTGAAGAGAGTAACCTTGTATGAGATTGTGGAGTTGAAATGCTCAAATTGTGGAGTGGACAAAATCAATTCTCAAATGAAGAGAGTGACTTTGCATAGGAGTTGTGGAGGATTTGCTCAAAGTTGAAGCTTCTATTTAAGGATTTTCAAATGCTAAGTGTTGAAGAGGGACCAATGTGGGACTAAGATTGGACAAATGAGAGGAAGACACTTGTCAAGTGATGATAGGCCAATGGATGTGCAAGATTTGGGAAGAGTGCCCATGAGAGGGAGAATTTGAATTCAAATTTTGCAATAAATTTTGAGAAGGGGACAAGAAAAACAGAAATAAATGCCATGTTGGAGGGACAAATCAACTTGTCATGTTGAGGGAAAATGAGGGTTTTTAATAAATCAATAAAATTTATTTATTTGTGCAAGTGGAGATATCTAGAGAATGCAAGTGGGTGAGATTAGCATTTAATTAGGATTAGATTAAATTAATGATGATTATGTTAGTTTAATGATGATTAGGTGAGTTGACTTTTAGGACTTTGATATTTGATTTATTTAAATCAGAAAATGATGGAATATGATTTTGGATTTGATTTAAATGGATGCTTGATTTATTAAAAGGTTGATGATAATGTTTGCTTGATTTTAAATAAATGATCTTAGGAAATAGAGATTAATGAAATTACCTGATAAATGAATAAAGGTGAATCTGATCAACCGATGAATGGACCTAATGCAAAATCTAGTTCAGTTGATGAATGAACCTGATCAAATGCAGAATGTTAATTTTGCATGTCTATAGTAGTAAATATTTATTTACAGTAAGAGAAACATCGAGAGCTATATAGGTTATTTGTTGTTTGTTGATTAGAATGTGATGATAATGATAATGTGTGAATAGTGAATTAAATCTTAGCTATTTGAGATCTTATTTAAATATTAGAATATGATATTATTGTACCAAAAATAAAGTATTCAAAGAAGGCTAAAATTTGGAATTGTATAATTGTTTTGGTGATGGGATTACAAAATCTTGATAAGTTTCACATTTAATTCATTTTTTTGCCTCTAGTCTAGGTGCATTCATCTAAGTAAATTATTTTTTAATAGGTTTAATTAATTATCCAATATGTTATATCTTAAGTGTGTGTTTCTTAGATGATAAATATAACTTTAAAATTAAATATAACTAGTTTTAAGTAATATAAACTAAATATAATTTCACGCAAAAGTAATACTTAAATATTTATTTTTAAAACAAAAACTTGTAATGGTAAAACTTGTATGTTTATATATTTTCTATTTAATTCGATTTTGAGAAAAATTTCTTTACATTAATATATTGACAAATGACATATTCTATAAAAATTAAATTCTCTTATCCTTATCACCCATCTATCTATTACACATCCCTATACACTTATGGCCCCAGGTGCCAATACCTTTCCTTTTCTATATATATATATATATTAAACTTATACATATATTTTCATGTACTTGATTCACACACCGATTTGGCCCTTTCAAATTTGATAGTGAGATCAAATTCTATATTTTTTTATTAGAAGTATGATCTCACCATGAAGAACATCCATTTGATAGTGAGATCACACTTAAAAATTTGGTTGCCTTCAATTCAAATTTTATCTTTGAAAAGTTCAGACTTTGTAAAATTGGAATATGATTCTTTGTTTCATGTAGACATTCAATCATTCATTCTAAATTTTGTCATTTAGTTATGGTGATGCATAATCACAACATTTGTAGCAAGGATTTAGTTTCTATGTGAAAGGAAGCAAAGGTGTGAAACAATGCTTCCAACACTAATCTATGAAGGAGAGATAGTGCAAATTCATACAAATCTTTAAACTATTGCAATAAAGGAAACACATTCAAATACATGCATAAAAAAATAACACCATAATGCATAGATTTACGTAGGGAAAACCTTTCCAAGTAAAAACCCTCACACACCAAAAGTGCAGTACTTTGTATTATCGGTAACAACAATTATAATACAATAGCAACATTAAGCTTCTCCAGGTGTTCACCAATCTTCAACGAAAATAGGGATAAGTTTGGCAGCATAACAGTGCCTCAAAAACTCTCAACTCTATATTTGCTTCATACACTATGACATAGAATTATATCTTCAATAGCTAAAAGATATTTCTTCTCTCATGCAATATTCAAAAACTAACTAAAAATGTAAATTCGAGTTAATTCCAAATGTGGGAACTATTGAAGATACCATAACCACTACTCAAGTAGCAAGCAACTCACTCTGTTGTTAACGTGGACTTTATTTATTATAACTAGTAGTTATAAGAAATGCAACCACCTTCATAAATAGCTCCACTACTTAAAATCCTTCATGAAAAATTCATTGCATGTTAAACTCCTTCGTGCGATCATAAGACTTAGTTACCACCGCTAATATGTTTCATGTGTTCTATTAAGTTTAGTCCTCCATTGCTGCAAATAGGTTGAGAAAAACAGTTATATCAACAATCCCCCACTTGTCAAAGACCTGTCATAAGTCATTTGTAATCAACTGCACAGGGCCTCAAGGCCCATGGAAACAACTCACCATCTGAACTTCTTTGTGCTCACTGGCTTCGTCAGTGCATCTGCAACATTTCTCAAAGTGTCAACCTTCTCCAAATTTACCTTTCCATCTTCTACCATATAACAAACAAAATGAAATTGAACATCAATGTGCTTTGTTCTGGCATGGAAAGTGGGATTTTTACTAAGCAAATGCCAATCTAACTATCACAAAAGATAGCAATCTATCCTATATCAAAACCAATATTCGAACACAATCTCTTAAGCCAAATGGCTTTCTTGCAAGCATGAGTAGCTGCCATGTACTTTGCTTCTATTGTGGACAAAGTGACTACAACTTGCCATTTACTCATCCAACTTATCGTACCACCATTCATCGTGAACACATATCCACTAGTGGATCTTTTGTTGTCAATGTCACCTACCCAATCTAAATCCACATATCCATGAATAATTATAGAATGTTGAGAACCATTAGGATAACCATGATAACATAGAGAGTACTCAAAAGCATGCTACAGATATCTAAACACTCTCTTTACCACATCCCAATGTACCTATCTAGGATTAGCCATAAACCAACTAAGAACTCCCACTGCTTGGGAAATGTCTGACCTCATACAAACCATTTCATACATTAAACTACCCAAAACACTGCCCACAACACTTGCATATGGTACTCTAGTCATGTCCATCTCAGTAGGAGATTTTGGACAATCCTCCATAGAAAGCTTCATCCCCTACATCACTGGAACAACTAACTTCCTACAATTTTCCATGCCGAATCTCTCCAACACTGAGTTCACATAGTTGCTTTGGCTTAACCAAATCTTTCTACAAGCTCTATCTCTTCTAATATCCATCCCTAGAATATACCTTGTTGCACCTAGATCGTTCATCTTGAACTGTGTGGACAACTGAGACTTTAGATTTGAAATCAAATTCATACCATCCCCAAAAAAAAACATATCATCTATGTACAATGTAATTATGAGAATGCAACCATTATTAGATTTGTAATATACATAATGGTCAGATTTAGATCTTAGAAATCCTAATGACAACATAAAGGTGTCAAATTTTTGGTACCACATTCTAGGAGACTGCTTAAGACCATATAAAGACTGCTTCAACTTGCAAACTATATTTTCTTTACCTTTTACCACGAAATGCTCTGGCTATGACATATAGATCTCTTCCTCCAAATCACCATGAAGGAACATTGTCTTCACATCCATCTATTCCACTTCTAGATCATACGTTGCTGCAAGTGATAACAGGAACCGAATAGATGTTAGCTTCACAACAGGAGAGAATATCTCACCATAGTCAATTCCCTCCACCTGAGAATACCCCTTTGTGACCAATCATGCCTTGTAATTTTTCAACACTACCATCAAGACCACACTTCTTCTTGAACAACCATTTACATCCAACAATTTTTTGTCCTTTAGGCAAAGGTGTTAGATCCCATGTAATTTTTTTCTTCAAAACAACCATTTCTTCATCCATGGCTTTCATCTAGGAATCTACATCACTCATACCCATAGCCTCTCTAATATTCCTAGGCTCATCAGTATTAGCAATCAAATCAAAAACATAACTAGAATCCAACAGTGAATAACCAAATCTTTATGGTGAATAATCAAACCTCTCTGGTGGCCTCCTATCACATGTAGACCTCCTGAATTGCTGAGGTTGCGGTTCTTCTTCTTCAGAACTTTCAGAGCTTCTAGGACTCTCCTCATCACCAAGTTCAATAGGAGTACGTAGTTCACTTTTCATCAAAGTAAGTGGAACTTGAACTACCTCATTTTGCTTCTCCTCTTTCTCTAGTTGTAGCTTAACTATGGAAAGTTTCAACTCTCAAAATATTACACTTTTGTTATGGAGAACCTTCTCGGCCACTAGATCCCAAAGCTTGTACCTGTTCACACTAACGCCATATCCAATGAGGATACACTTAAATACCTTATTCTCCAACTTAGACCTGTTTACACTCAAAACATGAGCATAAGCTTCACAACCAAAAAATTTGAGATGTATCATCGAAGGCTTCTTACCAGACCATGCCTCCATGGGTGTCTTTTTAGCAAGAGCTGATGTAGGAGATTTTTTGATCAGATAACATGCAGTGGCTACAACTTCAGCCCAAAACTTCTACTCAAGGCCAACACTACTCAACATACTCCTAGCCCTCTCCATTAGTGTCCTATTCATCCTCTCTACAACTCCATTTTGTTGTGGGGTGTAGGAGTTGTCCTTCAAGTCTCTCAATCTCATGCTCCTTAAAAAACTTATCAAATTATGTTGAACAAAACTCATCACCATTGTTAGTCCTCGAACATTTAATCTTTCTGTTAGTCTGATTTTCAACCAAAGCCTTAAACTCCTTAAACCGATTAAAGACTTTAGATTTATTCCTGAGGAAATAAACAAATGTCCTACTATAATCATCTATGAAAGACACCAAATATACATATTTTATTAACGAAGGAACATTCATAGGATCAAACACATCTACATGAATATAGTCCAAAACCCCACAAGACTTATGAGAAATGGAATAAAAAGAAACATGTTTTTGTTTACCATATACACAATGTTCACAAAAGTCAAACTTGAGATTACAATCATCAAGGCCTTCAACAAGGCTTTTATTTTTAGGGCTCTAAGACTCTTCTCTCCAATATGATCAAGTCTTTGGTGCCATAACATTGTCTTCTCCGCTAAAAGCTTCATCTCCAAAGAATTTACACCCTTAGGTACCCAGAAAGCATGACCATCAGATGTACAAACAATAGACTTCTTCACTGCTAGATCTAATGGTGAGGATAAAGAATCCAAAGGCCATTTCTTTGGAATATGAGAACTATTGCACTTAATAGTGCATGCATCTAGCTTGTATAGATTTTCAATCCAAACACCCTTACCCAACACCACAAATCCTCTTGTCATCGTACATCCTCCATTTTAGAAAACAACCTCTACAAACTCATTACTCTACTTACTCACACACAGAAAGTAATTTTCGTGCCAAACTCGGGATATGCAACACACCATCAATCCCCTTCACTCTACCATCAGGGAATCTAATCTTGATTCTTCCATGACCAACAATCTTCAAATGAGATTCATCACCAAGATACACCTTCCCACCATCATACTCTTCATACTTTGAGAACCAACCCCTATGCGAAGTCATGTGGAAAGAAGCACCTAAGTCTGTTAACCACACATATTCTGATGCATGTGTTCCTAAGGTTGTGACAAAAGTATCTGCATCATCTTGAGAGGTAGTCAAAATCAGAGAGATTCTTTTTACCTTTCTTTTTCTTCTCCTCCTTACAATCTTTACGTAAATGACCAAGTTTGTTGTAGTTCCAACTTTTTTCCTTGAACTTGCCAGGAGACTTAGATCTCCCTAAAAAATTTGATCTAAACTTCTTGTCCTTTCTATTGCCTTTCTCTTTAGGTCTGCCACTAATAGCAAGTGCTTCCTTGGCCATCTTAGAAGACAAGATCGATGGATCCACATCATCCATTTTGAAATTGGTGGTGGTACTTCCAATAGCCATAACTAGGTGATCCCATGAGTTTGGCAAAGAACATAATAGAAGCATGCAACGATCCTCATCTTCAATCTTTTCACCAAAAGAACCCAACTGAGCAATCAATATGTTAAATTCATTTA
This sequence comes from Sequoia sempervirens, assembly GCA_007258455.2. NCBI lineage: Eukaryota > Viridiplantae > Streptophyta > Pinopsida > Cupressales > Cupressaceae > Sequoia > Sequoia sempervirens. The sequence continues at coordinate 144,377 of VDFB02296056.1, forward strand.
GGTGATCTGCAATGGATCCTCCATCTTCCATCTTCAGAGAATACAATTTCTTTCCTAGGAATAACTTGTTTACCAAGGATTTAGCCTAATAAACATCTCCAAGATTCTTCCAAAGATATTTTACAGTCTTCTCTTCATGGACATTTAGGAGCACTGAATCAGCCAAACAAAGTCTAACCAAACCCTTGGCTTTTTTATCCTTCAAATCCCACTCTTCCTAATTCATATTGGTTGGTTTTGTTTTGGATATTGCAGCCCACATATCTCTATCTAGGAGCATATCCTCCATTTTCAACTTCCATAACTCGAAGTTGCTTCCATTAAACTTATCCATCTTGATTCTACTAGATCTGTCTGCCATCTTTTTTTATGCAACAAGATTTTTAAATACTTTTGCAAAGACTCCCACTCAAACAAAGATCAGTACAAAAAACCCGCTACCCAACAATGGGACCCAAATTTGTCAGGCTCTGATACCAACTAAAAGGAAGCAAAGGTGTGGAACAACGCTTCAAACACTCACTAGTAGAATTTGGAAAATAAATGACTATGTGACTAAAACTTTTAGTCATGTGACTAACACTAGTAGTATTTGGAAAATAAATGACTAATTTGGTCATTTATAAGTGACTAATTTGGTCATCAAGTAACATCACAACTAAATGACTAAATAAATAACTAAATAAATGTGCTCATTATTAAAATCTTGGCCATAATTTTCATTTTAATAAACATACTCTAAAACCTTCGTCAAGACCTTATTTTCAATCATAGCCCACCATAATTAATAATAAAATATTACAAATAAAATTACTAATAAATATTTTTTGTGGAATATTTTTTTTTATGTTATCATATGAACACCAAAGTTTCTTCTAAATTGATGAAAAACCACCAAATTATAAAAATTAATGAAAACCATAAGAGAACCTAAAAACTAAAACCCAAATACCTTGAAAAAAAAAAGCAAAGGAAGAGAAAAAAGAATAAGAAACCAAATAATCTAAGAAGGAAAAGAACCAACTTTTTTTTATAAGCATAATTTTCATTTTAATAAACTTACTCTAAAACCTCCGTGAAGACCTTATTTTCAATGTAGCTTTCCAAAATGGAGTAGTGAGTCGACACCTTATTTTTAAGGTAGCCCACCAAAATGGAGAAGTAAAGTACAACTGATTTTGGATTGCAACCTCTGCCCATTTTTCTACATCAGACACGATTTGTGCAGAATCTTGTGGTAAGTCACTTTCCATGGTTTCAGTTAATTTTACTTTTCAAATCTGTACACAGTCAGGCCATATGATCCATATGATCCATTCTTTTTAATAATTTTACTAGTTGCTTGTTGACTAACAGTGATTATGTTCTCTTTTAGGCTAATTATGGAAAAATAGATCCATCTTGTGTTGCAGAAGTTAAGGATTTATATAGAGAACTTGGAATCGAGGTCTTTTTATTCTTTTCTTTTCTATTATGAAATGTTAAAAGTGATATTTTCGTTTTGAAGTTTCCACTATCAAATTGCATTGTTCACAGAAGAACTTACTTTTATCTATAAAAATGATATTAAGGGACATGTAGATTGAGTTGTCTATACAAATTTTAGAATTTGAACTCTTAAAATTAGCTTCCACTTTCTGAGGGGGCATGCAAATCACTTTTGAAGTTGAGTGTAAAAATTAGAGTTGCACGTAAAGAAAAAGGATGAACAATAATAAAGTGAAAAGTGGCTCTTCTTATATCAACCATGTAGAGTACAATGCAAGGAGTGCAAGGATGGTAGGGGTTTAACATTTATAGTGCAGTGGAATAGTAGTTTAGTTGTATAGTAGATGTCATCCTACTTTGTTTGAGAACTTTTACTGAATTCCCAAAAATAGGAGTTCCCAAATGACACCAACAACAAGAGCTAATTCATATGCCCTATGAAAATCTCTAACTTTTTAGCTCCCCTTTGTTACTTTTCTACATACTTACAGATTACATCTCCATGATTAATATGGACTAGAATGGTTCAAAGGGCACATGTTAGTATTTTCCATTTATTGGGCAATAAAGAGTTTGAAGTGACTAAAAGAATCAAATGTAGCTCTTTACTCTAGATGCTTTATTCTCATTCGGTTATTAATATATACAGATATAAAACATGATGACTTAAGTCAGAACTACAAGAAATCTCATGAAAACTACAAGAAGAGATCAGTGATTAGATGAATCATGGAAATGAAACCAGCTCCATATTCCACAACGAACAAAATATGCAATTCAAATGAGAATATAGGCCTTCAAAGGAGTTGTCATGGATAAATAATCATCCTCCCTTAGATCTCTTGTGAGAATTCCTGAAATCTCTTCAGTTATCCACAATAATCACATGCTATGAGCTTTGATACAAAGATTGTGCATAGTTCTTCTCATTTTATTCAATTTGGTGCTATTATTTTTATCCTATGACTCAGGCTTCAAGCCAACCCCTCTCATTAGTATTTTTCTTCCAGAACTGTCTAGAAGAGGGTAATCAAAATCAGTACTAGAGTATGTAAAAGTTGAAGATCCTTTCCCTCAAACTGAAGCTTTGTTCTCGACAAACTAGAGCTAAGACAATCCAAGAACTAGTGGAAGGGAGGTTGAATGGAAACTGAGAGCAACTAAAAGCCTTCCTAAGAAAAGTGCCCTTTCCACTATAACTATCAATTCTAGTGTCTCCTTTTTCATTTTTCTGGCATCTCCTCATTTTTCATTTCTTGATATAGAGCTTTTTGTAAGGAAAATAAAGATTACATCTAAGGAAAACTCCATACAGTAGTGCCTTCGGTAACTTTAATTTCAATTAGGTTGCCTCAAAGACACTTACTACTATGTCCTAAAGTGGAAACAGACACAATTATTTCCCACATTAATCCTTTTGAGAGAAACACAAGTAATTTCAACAGCAAGAAACAACACAGATGAAAGATACTACAAAAAAAAAACACAAATATTTTACGTGGGGAAAACCCTTTCGGGTGAAAAACCCCACTCTCCAAAGTTTGAGCTATTGTATTATTTAGCAATAGAAAGTTACAATATAGTTTCAGGCTCTTAGCCTTTCAGAGATTACATCTTGTTCATTTTGAATACAACTGGTAGCAAACTATCCCTGAGAGATTAGGGGAGATTCTAGCATAACACTTCCTATCTCTTCCTCTGCTTTGACCTCATGGCTTCGACCTTTCGACCAGCCACTCAGTCCTCACTCTATCACTCTCTCTCTGGCTCTCGACTCTTCATCTCCTTGGCTTATTAGCACATGCTACAGAAGGTCCAATGCATTCATATACATTCATTCTCATCCAGATCTATGAATCGGTTCAAGATCATAACTGTCAAACAACAATCTCTAGCTCAACATCCTTATCAAAATGTAGATTTTTTCACTTCCTCGTAGAAATGGTCACAAAGGTCTCACAGCAAACATTTCACATTTTTCTCTCTAATTGGTCCAAGTCATGCCACGTAGCATAGACTTCACTCAATCAAACATCGATCAACTTGTGTCGCATGTCGGTGAGACACTAACCATGTCTCCTCGATGCCATAGAGCCCATATCGTCTTTATCGCCAAGAGTCTTCACTATTGGCAAGACATTACACTGAGTCCAGAAAGCTACTGCTCAGACTTCCCCTTGTTGCCAAGACATCTTATTGAAGTTCCCAAGTCACATCGACCTCAGCTTTCTCATCAGTGAGACAATCGCCATTCGATGAGACTTCATACCAATGTTCAAAGGTCACTTCAAAATGCCCAACAATCGGCAAGACTTACCGCCTTTGCTGAGAGATCATACCGAGCCTTTATGTTATACTGAAAACTAAGCAGTCACCAAGGGTCATACCGACCTCAAGTTTCCCATCGGCAAGACAATCGAGTTCACCAAGAGTTCACACCAAGCTTTCAAGTCACACCAACCTCAGCAACCCCATCGGCGAGACTTTCACATTCGATAAGACAATATACCGAAACACATGTGTTACACCGAAGTCTCCTATCATCCAAACATACTGCTCGCCAAGAGGTCACACCGAGACTCTTAAGGTTACACCGACAGTCGGCAAGACATTCATCTTCGCCAAGACCCTACACCGAGCATCACATGTCATGCCGAGGACCTTTTACTATCGGCGAGACCAACACCTATCACCAAGACTTCACGCCAAAGTCTCTAGGTTATCCTGAGCCCACCTTTCACCAGGAGTCATGCCGAACACATCCCACACTGTCGGTGAGACAAATGCCCGTCGCCAATTGTTCTTACCGAACTCTCTTTCGTTACCCCGATGACTCCATATGTCTATCGGTGAGACATCTTCCTGTCACCAAGACTTCATGCTGAGACCCTTGAGTTACTCTGAGTGTATACTATCAGCCAGACATCTCCCAATCACTAGGACCACATACTGACAAACTTGAGTTACCCTGATGGCTCCAGGAGAAAACATATCAGTGAGACAACCCTCCATTGCTAAGACTTCATATCGAAGCAAATGGGTTACACCGATGACTCCAATTGCCATAGTTCTCCCTAACATCTGCTAGACCAAACCGTCGGCCAAAGGTATCCACTCGGAAGAAGGTTACAGTGAAGGCCACAAGTCATAGCGATAGGCTCCTTCGGTAAGACAAAAGTAAAGTCAACGACATGAGAAAACCACAAGGTTACTGAATTGTAAGTCGGCCAAACAACAGGAATGTCACAACAACCATGCTTTCTCAGAGGTTTCAGCTTGTGAGATTGAGGCACATTTTCCAACACTTTTGAAAGATGTGTGAGATGTTCTTCAATCTCAAAAATTAATGTTGAGATAAAATGGAAGAATTGCTCTTGCCAATAAGGTGCTAAATCATTTATCCTTGAAGGAGATTTATGTTCATGAAGAAAAATTAGGAGGTCTTCTAGAATATTGATCTTGGACCCCTCATCTATGGTATCTTTTATTTGACTAACCTCAGTTACAAAATAAGTGTTAAGGTGACCAAACCAATCTTCATCATTTGTCATCATAAATCTAAAACTCAACCTAGGTAAATTGACACTTTTTAGGTCCCCTCTCTTCACAAGCCAACCCTCACTAGTAGTTAATTTGTGCAAATGGGTTTCAACGTCTTTGTAACTTTCCAGAGATGTAACTGTGGCTTCAAGGCATTTACAAAACTTAAGTTTAGTTGACCTCCACCCTCATGCTTTTGTTTCAATTCAGTTTCTTCCCAACCCTACAAATTACAAACTAATAAATGGTAAGCCTTGAAATCATGGAACAAAAAACTACAAGAGACGGAGCAAGCATACAACATTAAAATTGTGACTTGCAACAGTAAAAGAAAAGTAGTAGGTAGTTTGATATACAATCAGAAAAGTGAATTTTATGAGGCTTCCTTAAGGAAGCAAATTAAAAATAAAATAAAATAATGCTTCAAATTCCATTTAAATGTTCAGTTGTATAGTAGATGCCATCCTACTTTATTTGATAACTCTTACTGAATTCCCAAAAATAGGAGTTCCCAAATGACGCCAACAACAAGAGATGATTCATAGGCCCTATGAAAATATCTAACTTTTTGGCTCCAATTTGATACTTTTTTGCATACTTACAGATTACATCTCTATGATTAATATGGACTGGAAGGGTTGAAAGGGAACATGTTAGTCTTTTCCATTTATTGGGCAATAAAGATTTTGAAGTGAATGAAAGAATCAAATGTAGCTCTTTACTCTAGATGCTTTATTCTCATTCAGTTATTAATATATCCAGATATAAACCATGATGACTTAAATCAGGACTAGAAGAAATCTCATGAAAAATGCAAGAAGAGATCAGTGATTAGATGAATCATGGAAATGAAACCAACTCGAGAAGCCACAACAAGCAAAATATGCAATTCAAATGAGAATACATTCCTTCAAAGGAGTTTTCATGGATAAAGAATCATCCTCCCTTAGATCTCTTGTGAGAATACCTGAAAGCTCTTCAGTTATCCACAATAGCCACATGCTATGAGCTCTGATACAAAGATTGTGCATATTTATTCTCAGTTTATTCAATTTGGTTCTATTATTTTTATCCTATGATTCAGGCTTCAAACCAACCCCTCTCATTAGTATTTGTCTTGCAAAACTATCTAGAAGAGTGTAATCAAAATTAGTACTGGAATATTTGAAAGTCGAAGATCCTTTCCCTCAAACTGAAGCTTTATTCTTGACAAACTAGAGTTGAGACGAGCCAAGAACTAGTGGAAGAGAAGTTGAATGAAAATTGAGAGCAACTAAAAGCCTTCCTAAGAAAAGTTCCCTTTGCACTATAAATGTCAGTTCTAGTGTCTCCTTGTTCATTTTTTCTGGCATCTCCTCATTTTTTTTTTAATAGAGAGCTTCTGAAAGATGTGTAAGATGTTCTTCAATCTCAACAATCAATGTTGAGATAAAATGGAAGCATTGCTCTTACAAATAGGGTGCTAAATCATTCATCCTTGAAGGATATTTATATGCATGAAGAAAACTTAGGAGGTCTTCCAGAATATTCTTGGACCACTCATCTATGGTATCTTTTTTTTTTGTATTAGATATAGAAGATTAAACAATTACAATTTAGACCTGACTACAAATAGTCCAGAAACTCACCAGTCTGGCTAAAGAAGGTGAATAAAAAAAAACAACAAAAATTTAGCACACTGCTTATACATTGCAACTGCATATTACAATGTATAGATTACAACAGTAACATTAAGGTTTTCAGCTAGGTTCAACATCAACAAGCATAATCCGCCTGAATGACAAGTAATCACAACTTCCAGCTAGATTTATTCTCCTTCCTAGGCTCTATCAGCTCCTCCATTGACTGTGTCTATGTTTCCCAGCTAAGAAATGGCTGCCACATCCTCAATGGCTAAGGTGGCAACATCATCACCTTGCAGATTCCAAGGATGAGGTTCCCTTTTTGTAGTAGTATGATTGAAAATTGCTTGAAACTCATTCAACACTCTTAGAAATGCATCTGATTCTTCATGGGTACAGTGATGGGCATATCCACACTTAACCTCATCTCTGAAAGCTATTACAGTGCCCTCCCCAAACAATCTCTTAGATTTCTCCATAGAGAGCTACATGTGAGCGATGACCTACACAATTACATTTCCAGCAATGAGTCTTTTTGAAGACTCAGTGAGTACCCTCCTACAATCCTGAAACTTATCTACATTTCTTGCTTTCCACACATGCCATAAAATTTCAATAGAAAGAATAAGCCAAAAAGCTTGATAATCCTTTCTTAGTTTCCCAGTGTTAAAAAAAATATGCATCCAATCTAATCTATCATTTTTATCCCATATCATAAGATTATTGTAGAAGAGTTTCCAAATTTCCTTGGAAAACATGCACTCAAACAAAATATGCTTCATTATTTCTGGAACCCTGCAAATGTTACAAATGTCAACATCCACATGATTAAATTTATGAGGAAATTTATAGAGCAAGATGAGCCACCTAAAACAAGATTTTTTAGGTTCTTTAATAATTTTCCAAAGAGAATCAAAGAGCTTAAACCAAATATCATCTGAGACAGTCAATTCCCCAACACTTATTAGCATGATTGATGACAGTATTAACATTTGTGAGGTCCTTGTAGATTTTCCTAGCTTTGAGATCCTTTAGCTTGGTACCATATTTCCACACAAAATCAACAACTGGGTTAACCTCAACACCAATACTGGTGGGGAGACGGGCTTCATTGCAGGATTCAACAATGGTGCTATAGGTCCTAAAGTTGTTAGCAGACACACTATAGTCAGCAACCAGGTTATCCCACCTCTTAACTAGTTCATCATGGAGCAGATCATTGAAGGTTTGGATGCCCCCTAGATTCCACTGCCTCGCAGAACACCCCTGCAGAAGCGCCAAGGGTTTCCCATTGTGGACCAGGTTCCACCAAGGAGAACAATAAGAATGACAACTACTCACATCTCTTAAGTAGATATTGTTGCTAGTGCAAGAAACTTTAGGCTTGATCACCTCCAAAGCTTTCCACAAGCTCTTAAACACTAAGGAGCCCATCGGGGACATGGGAACCTTATTCAAGAGAATATCATAACTAGGTAGGTTTTTCCAGGCTTTGGCTTGTTTGGGTACAACCATTCAAATGTTATTCCTAATTAGGACTTTCCAAGGCTCTGATCCATCCAATGCCCTGGCAATCCATTTGGCAGCGAGAGAAATGCCTTGAATTCTTAGATCTTTTAGGCCCAGACCACCATGAGTCTTGTCTAAGCAACACCAATCCCACCTAACAACATGCTTTTTATTCTTCCCTTTGCCATCCAACTAGAGAAAACTTATGATTTTTTTTTTAATTTCATTAACTTGATAACTACTGAAGAGCCAAACTAAAGCAAAGTATAAGTTGTAAGAGGAGAGAATCTTCTGACAGATCTGAAATCTGTCAGCCAGGGATAGGTATTTTCTATTCCAACCCTCAATATTCTTCTCTATTTTATTGCTTATCCAATTCCACATCTCCTTCAGATTGGGACAAACAGCAAACAAAATCCCCAAATATCTTACATGTTTGTTAGGTCCCCCCCATTGAAAGTGGTATCTTTTATTTGACTAACCTCAGTTTCAAAATAAGCGTTAAGGAGACCAAACCAATCTTCATCATTTTTCATCATAAATCTAAAACTCAGCCCAGGTAAATTGAAACTTTTTAGGTCCCCTCTCTTCACAAGCCAACCCTCACTAACTTAGTTAATTTGTGCAAATGGGTTTCAACGTCTTTGTAACTTGCCAGAGATGTAACTATGGCTTCAAGGCATTTACCAACCTTAACACTAGTTGACCTCCATCCTCATGCTCTTGTTTCAATTCATTTTCTTCCCAACCTTACAAATCATAGAATAATAAATGGTAAGCCTTGAAATCATGGAACAAAAAACTACAAGAGACGTAGCAAGCATACAACATTAAAATTGTGACTTGTACCAGTAAAAGAAAAGAAGCAGTAGGCAGTTTGATATACAATCAGAAAAGGGAATTTTATGAGGTTGCCTTAAGGAAGCAAATTAAAAATTACATAAAATAATTCTTCAAATTTCATTTAAATGTTCAGTTGTACAGTAGATGTCATCCTAGATTTGTTTGAAAACTCTTACTGAATTCCCAAAAATAGGAGTTCCAAAATGACGCCAACAACAACAGCTAATTCATAGGCCCTATGAAAATCTCTAACTTTTTGGCTTCCCTTTGATACTTTTTTGCATACTTACATATTACATCTCCATGATTAATATGGACTGGAAGGGTTGAAAGGGCACATGTTAGTCTTTTCCATTTATTGAGCAATAAAGAGTTTGGAGTGACTGAAAGAATCAAATGTAGCTCTTTACTCTAGATGCTTTATTCTCATTCGGTTATTAATATATCTAGATATAAACCATGATGACTTAAATTAGAACTACAAGAAATCTCATCAAAACTGCAAGAAGAGATCAGTGATTAGATGAATCATGGAAATCAAACCAACTCCATAAGCCACAACAAAAAAAAAATGCAAATGACAATACAAGCCTTCAAAGGAGTTGTCATGGATAAAGAATCGTCCTCCCTTAGATCTCTTGTGAGAATGCCTTAAAGCTCTTTAGTTATCCACAATATCCACATGCTATGAGCTTTGATACAAATATTGTGCATAGTTCTTCTCAGTTTATTCAATTTGGTGCTATTATTTTTATCCTGTGGTTCAAGCTGCAAACCAACCCCTCTCATTAGTATTTGTCTTCCAGAACTGTCTAGAAGAGGGTAATCAAAATCAATACTAGAATATCTGAAATTAAAAAATCCTTTCCCTCAAACTGAAGCTTTTTTCTCAACAAACCAGAGCTGAGACGAGCCAAGAACTAGTGGAAGGGAAGCTGAATGAAAACTGAGAGCAACTAAAAGCCTTCCTGAGAAAAGCTCCCTTTCCACTATAACTATCAGTTCTAGTGTCTCCTTGTTCATTTTTTCTGGAATCTCCTCATTTTTCATTTGTTGATAGAGAGCTTCTAAAAGATGTGCAAGATATTCTTCAATCTCAACAATCAATGTTGAGATAAAATGGAAGCATTCCTCTAGCAAATAAGGTGCTCAATCATTTATCCTTGAGGGAGATTTATGTACATGAAGAAAACTTAGGAGGTCTTCCAGAATATTCTTGGACCACTCATCTATGGTATCTTTTATTTGACTAATCGAGCAGTTCCAAAATAAGCATTAAGGTGACCAAACCAGTCTTCATCATTTGTCATCATAAATCTAAAACTCAACCTAGGTAAGTTGACACTTTTTAGGAGCCAACCCTAACTAGTAGTTAGTTTGTGCAAATGGGTTTCAACATCTTTGTAACTTACCAGAGATGTAACTATGGCTTCAAGGAATTTTCCAACCTTAACTCTCTCAAGCAGATCTACAAATCCATTAGCTATTATTTGTTTCATCTAGGACTAACAAACAGGCTTTCAAAAATTTCATCCCATAGACTATTTGAGTGCTTCAAAACAATCTCACACACGCATTGGCATGGAAACTCAACATTTGAACCAGAAACCATTTTTAGCCACTCCAAGCTCCCTTCAAATGTGTCTAGACTGTCCAATGTTTCTTTGATCAATGTCTCATTCTCTGCAAGTTCCTTGCCACTTTTTGCAAGATCAAGCAAATACTTTCCCCTAAACCTATCTGTAGAGAGAATATCATCTGCACATGTATTAAGCCATGCTAAGCAAGACTCTGATATAAATTCACTCAGAAAAATCATCATGGTAGCTTGTATCTTCTCTCTATGAGATTTCCACAACTGCACCTTATTGTCTATGTTTGGAATTCCACCAAACAACTATGATTCAGGTGGTACTTCCAACATAGTCTTATAAAAAAGAGGCAAATCATTTAGAACCTCCAAGAAGAGTTCCCCAGCCTGACATAGCGTTACCTGTATGACTCTTACCACATTATAGAAATGGAACTGACTACCCTCACCTTATCAGTCTATCGGCCAGACGTTTCTTTTGGTTCCAACAATGCGTTGACAGTTCTATTTTTTCATTGGTGTGAGGATCTTCTATCAGTGAGACAAGGTCTCTTGTTCCTACGATGGTCTGATGCAGATTTCGTGAATGGAGTTGTTCCACTGACGAGATCCCCATCTGACCATCGTTGGAACAAGAGACCTCGTCTCATTGATAGAAGATCCTCATGTCGATGAAAAAATAGAACCATTCCATCGACGACATCCCCATCAAACCATCGCAAGAACAGGAGACCTCATCCTATCAATAAAAGATCCTCATGCCAATGAAAAACAAAACTGTTGACACGTCGCTAGAACCAAAAGACACGTCCGGCTAATAGAACCCTTGGTGTGTGAAGTCTTCTAGCCATTTTTGTCAGAATGAAGTAGATGGAGTTTAGGGGTTTTGTTTTAGATGATATGGAAAAAAAATTTGGAACCAAATAGAGTTGAATGGATGTTTCAAACTCAATCAAATCTTGTTTAAAACAACCCAACATGAAGACAAGTATACTTAGAATATTGGGATTGCTTTTTTGATCATCATGATTTGGTTTAGAGCCAGGAAATTGAAGCAAAATGGTGATAAAGAACAATAATGTATGGGCAAAAAATGTGTCAGGTTTTTTTGGGAAAAATGTGCCTTAAACATTAGAGATCTTCAAATTTGGGCAAATATTTTGAGAGTTTCCTCAAGAAAAATCCATTTTGTGCACATTCTGCAATCAATCATTTCATTACATGAGATGACATCTCTTTGAGGCATTTTTTCAAACAATTCAAGTGTTTTGTCTATGATTCCACATCTTGCATATATTGTCTACCAAAGCATATCCAACTATAACATCCAAGTATCTTTTTAATTCCTTTATCTTTCATGAATCTCTTTACTATTTGAACCTCATACAGATGTTTTAGAGAAGAACATAAGTTGCAGCATTTTTAGGATCCAACTAAAAATATGAATGGTTGATCAACCATGCACACCTAATGATCAACTATATATGTAAATTGAAATGCAATAAGGGTTTGACGTGTGAAGTATTTGTATCACTTATCCACTAAACCTACATGACTGCATGCACCTAGAACCCAAGCAAAGCTTACAATGTTAGGATGTGTTCCATAGTGCTTCATTAATTCAAATATTTTGAGGATTCCTTGCAAAATCCATTTTGTGCACATTCTACAATCAATCATTTCATTCCATGAGATGACATTTCTTTGAGGCATTTTGTCAAACAATTCAAGTGTTTTGTCTATGATTCCACATCTTGCATATATTGTCTACTACAGCATATCCAACTATAACATCTAGGTATCTTTTTAATTCCTCTATCTTTCATCAATCTCTTTACTATTTGAACCTCATACAATTTTTTTAGAGAACATAAGTTTTAGCATTTTTAGGATCCAACAAAAAAAATGAATGGTTGATCAACCATGCACACCTAATGATCAACTATATATGTAAACTGTAATGCAATACTTGGGTTACTGATGTGTGAAGTATGTGCAGCCCTCATCCACTAAACTTGCATGACTGCATGCACCTAGAACCCAAGCAAAGCTTACAAAGTTAGGATGTGTTCCAGCATGCTTCATTAATTCAAATATTTTGAGAGGTTCCTTGCAAAATCCATTTTGTGCACATTCTACAATCAATCATTTCATTCCATGAGATGACATATCTTTGAGGCATTATGTCAAACAATTCAGGTGTTTTTTCTATGATTCCACATCTTGCATATATTGTCTACCAGAGCATATCCAACTATAACATCCAGGTATCTTTTTAATTCCTCTATCTTTCATCAATCTCTTTACTATTTGAACCTCGTACAGATGTTTTAGAGAACATAAGTTGTAGCATTTTTAGGATCCAACTAAAAATATGAATGGTTGATCAACCATGCACACCTAATGATCAACTATATATGTAAATTGAAATGCAATAAGGGTTTGATGTGTGAAGTATTTGTATCACTTATCCACTAAACCTACATGACTGCATACACCTAGAACCCAAGCAAAGCTTACAATGTTAGGATGTGTTCCAGAGTACTTCATTAATTCAAAGATTTTGAGAGCTTCCTTGCAAAATCCATTTTGTGCACATTCTGCAATCAATCATTTCATTCCATGAGATGACATCTCTTTGAGGCATTCTATCAAACAATTTAGGTGTTTTGTCTATGATTCCACATCTTGCATATATTGTCTACTTAAGCTAGTTTTTCCTATAGTTGTTGTTAATTCAAGTTTATACTATGCTCCCCCAAGTTTCGGGGACGGGTACGACCGGGGACGGTGGGATGTTTTTTTGGTATTGGGGTACTTTTGGGTCATTTTTTAGGGGATGGTAGGGGATGGCTATAAAAAATGGGGAAATTTTTAAAAATATAGAGAAATTTCAAATATTCATATCCGAACATTGATAAAGCATTCATCATAGGCATTGTAGAAGATTGATACATAACATTAGACTTGAATTGAGATTTCACATAAGAATTGACAAAAAAAGTAACAAAATTCAAATTCTTTTATTGTCAATGTGTATACATATTAAATAAGAATTATAACAAAATTCCCAAAGGCTTCAAGTTTCAACTATAAAATGACAAAAACATAGAAAATATATGGTTGTCCCTAATCAGTAGATGCAAAGGCAGGGGGAAGTTTTCAGGTCCCCCAAGTCCGTGAAACATTTCCGCGACAGGGATGGGGGTACCAAGGTAGGGGACGGGTCCCCATGGAGCACTGAGTTTATATGGTTTGGAGTTTCAAGGTGGGGTTTTACCTGACCACAGAAAACCTTTGTGGTTGGGACAGAGGTATACACCCCTCTTGCTGATTACACCTTATCATCTACTAGAGACCTCTGGGTGACTCCTGGAAATGGTACTGTGATGGATTGAGGGGGAAAACAGTAATAGAGGTCATTGTGATAGTAAAGTGGAGGTTGGTATGTACACTATTTAAGTCTTGTAAGATTCTTTAGAACCTAGAATCTAGAGGCACCAATTAGGAAAACCCTAGTCTGAGCCTTCATAAAAGAGTTTGCAATACCAATATATAAATGTAAAAATGTATTTTATTTTGACTTGTATATATGAATAGCTCTATTTCTTCTTGAATTAAATTATTTAAAAACTAGAGCAGGAGCACCAAGGTATTTGTGAAATGTTGATTCATGGAGGTATTAGGTCAGTTTGAGTTTTGAGTCTAGAAGTCATTAATAAGGTCATGATTGACCAATTCATATTGTAAGCATGTGTAGGCATAATGAAGAGTGTTGGAGGCAGTGGCAGAGCTGAGAGGTTGGTAATATTATTTTTCAATAAACCCTACCCCAAGCTAGTGTAAAGTGAGGGGTTTTAGTTATAGAGGTTATATGAGATTTTTCCCATCTAAAAATTGTTGATTGATTGTTCAGTGGTTCATTGTGAGATAAAGTCAAAAAACTGGGTCTGCAAACCTACTAGATAAGTTGAAGATTTTTTGCAAATGAGTGATTTGGAAGAGTTTTGTGAATCAATTGGTTGTTTGAATCAACTTATTTTCTAATGATTTATTCAAAGCCAAATTGCTTTGCATCAAAAAAATTCCATCATATTGAAGCTTGATGGGAAGAAGGGTCCATTGAGAGAACTCAAGGGGTGTTACTTGCTAGGAGGAGAGAGGTTGTGGAGTACTTGTTGGCTTGAACAAGCGACTGAGATCACCTTCCTTTTATTGAAGAGGATGTACTGGGTATGTATTTCCTCAATCAGGATTAAATTATAATTGATGGTTTTGTGATGAGATGGTGTTGATGACAAATCATATAACTTTGATAGTTAAAATTATTCTGGTGGTCATATGACATTCTTTTTTAGAACATTTATAAAGTATAGATTAAAGTTTGTTGTGCAGAAGTAGTGAGTAGGCTACATTCCTTCACTTGCCTCAAATCTTGACTTGGGTGATGAGGACAGAGTAATAATTCCTTTTGTTACCTCATACTTGTTCCTTCTATTACCTCACACTTGTTCTAGTCATGTAATCACATTGTTGACTGTTACCTCGCCCATGTTCCAATCATGTATTTACCTTGATGACTAACTGACTTGTTTTTAGGGCTTACAACTTAGAAGAAAAATGAAGGACCTTTGACCTTTTAGATCATCTGTGATAATTTAATTACATCAACAAAAAACCATGGAAGGATTTAAGTACTTAGGGTTTTGTTGAAGATGTCACTGTACTATTTGAAGATTTTGGTTTGTACCTATTTTAAGTCAGATGTTATGCTTTTGGCCTTGAGATTGAATGGGACTCAAAACTTACATTTTTTGGTACTAACAATAGACTTTTAGTATGATATGGTTAAGATGGTTTGATTGAGAATTTGAGAACAACAAAGGATAAGCCTCAATATTTTATGTCATTTAAAGATTGGAATAAAGATTATTGGGTAGGACAACTTAAGACCTTAGATTTGCACCAATTATATATCAGCTAGAGACCTGACCTATACCTCATGTAACTCTCCATGACTGTAAATATGATCTTCAAATTAGAAATATATACATTCTACGCAAGATTTATTGCTTTAATAGATACTTAGGGAATGTGTAAACATGATAGTGAATACCTTGAACTAGTTAGCTTTATCTACTAGTTACTTCTGATCAACTAAGGACATTTATATTTCAATTTTAAATAAAATTTTAATATTGAACTTCAAAATTTAGACAATTGCCACCTGCACTGCACATAAATGGAGGTTCCCTTTTAACACATTTATTTGATTATGCTTTCATCTCCTTTCACATTTGAGTATACTAACTTATTTTGAAAAAAAAAAAATCAGTGTTCTATCCCATGGCTCAGTTCTTGTTTTTGTGTTGAAAAAAAATCAAACACTAAGCTTCAGTGTCATGTTGGATTGTCAGAAAGCTACAATATGAAAAAAGCTTCTTTAGAGTCTTCATTCTATTCTATCTTTGCAACTCTGTTATTTCCAAATTTATTTTTACATGCTAACAGTGACCATGAAAAAATTATTGCAGGAGTGGGAGGTTATTCTTACCTATATGAGTCACTTTGGTGGGCAGGCATGATTACCAGTAAGTGCTTATTACTTATTAAATCAGGTTTAGGTGACAATTGGAGAATATTAATGTTTGACAATTGGCATAGATTACTTGCATTCAGACTATTAATTTCCTTATTTACAATCTTTTTTTAGATTATAGTTGTATGGCTGGAGATTTTATATATTCATTATATTTTCAAAATTTATAGTTTATCTATAGTGACTTCACTACCAGTCCTTAACAACTATTTTAGAATCAAAATTTTCAGTAAAAATTACATTCACCATCTTTTACGAATAACTACTAACTACCCTGCAAACCAAAAAATCCTTTTCGTTGCCCACGGTTTTGTAAAACCCCCAAAAACTAACTACAAACAACCAAAAAACTCAAATTCATGGTAGAGGATTATGTTAACTATAGAGCTGCAGACAAGCTATTCACCATAGTTTCCATAGAGGTCTCATTCTTCCTCTTCCTTCGAGGTCACTACTGCAACTTCTCCAGCAGCTCCAACTTCAGTCACTTCGCTTCAGCCTTTTCCTTCTTTATCACTGCCTCAACCTCTATTAATTCCATAATCAATTTCAAATCCTCCCACCCACATGCTACTCCCTCTCTCCATCTGACTTTACGTTTTCCTTCTGGCCATTTCACAAAGGGTACGCATTTGACTATTTCTTCATCCTCTTTGCTTTCAATTCCCTCACCAATATCCATCCCAATTCCTAGAATCGTCCATTCCAACAGTGAGTCCATGTTGTTTAGATAATCCTTATGCACTTGTGCCTTCATCACCTTTTTCAAAACTTCAATCAGCTCTCCCAAATCTAAGCCCCAAGCGATTATGAGTGAATAAATGTCCAGATTAGTTTTGTACCTATGCGTGAACTGGTTGAATCCTCTTCCCAGAATTAGTTGCACTGACTACACTAATCGTTCATCGTTGTACAGGAACCACCCCATCAGTCTCATTACACATTGTTCTACATAAAAGTGTGAGTCGTTTCTTCATTTTAAGCATGAAACCAACCTCCATCACCTCTGCAGCGACATAGCCACCACCTCTGTACACTGTTTTCACACATATTGTTTGCCACAGTAGAGGAGCATCGAGTAACTAATGCCTTGAGAATATAATGAAATAATGAAATGAAATAATTTAAGAACTTCATTCAAATTCCTTTCCATAAATGCTCAGTATACGTCAGTCATTTCCACCACTTGACTCCACACACTTCTCTCATTCACTTCAAGAATTAAAACTTGCAAGTACTCCATTTTAGAGCTCCCTAAATGCACCACTCATTTTAGTCTTGTCATCGGGGGAGAACATTAATTCTAAATATCTTGACGATGCCTCGGGATGTCACATCAGTTAGAATAATCATTATTACTGTATCGGTGAGACTATGATTCTTATTCCATCGATAGCCACCTTCTCCACCGATGAACAACTTTCCTTAGGTCTATCGGTAGGATGCCAGATAACATCACCCCGATGCACCCCAACTCCATTGATATACATTATGCACTTGATAATCCATGCTTATATCGGGCCATTGGGGGAATGCAAACATTTGTTCCACCAATGTTCATGTGTCACAGCGATGTGCTTACTTTTGTTGACTCTGTCGGTCTACCAGGGAGAGTACCTTAGGAGTCAGCCCGATAGGGTATTGTTACACTGATACTAGGCTATGAGCTATTTTCATTGGGCCATCAGCGAGGCTATAATGTGGGTTATGCCGATGAGGCATTGTTAGGCCGATAGTGCTAATTTATTTAGGGATGGGGAAAGATTTATGGTCTCATGCTTACTATTATGCTTTTGATAATTTTTTCCAAGGTAGTGAACTGTTTGAAAAAATGCTTTGGTAGACATGTATAGAAAATATGGTAGCATAGACTAGGTAGTGAACTATTTAAAAAAATGCCTCAAAGAAATGTGGTCTCATAGAATGCCATGACAAGCAAATGTAATTGGCAGTTGCTCCTAGTTATTAGTTATGCAATGTGAAGTAATTATATAACTAATTAGGTTGACTTTGTAAAAAGTATATTATTGTAATTGAAATTTTTTCATCTTTCAACATCTAGTTATGAGTTATGCAATGTGAAGTAATGCTTTGAGTTTGAAAGGTGTGCTATGCAATGTAATCAAAGATATGAATATAAACTACATAAATCTACTTTTTACAATTCATTAATTAAAATCTTTATTTTATTTTCTCCCTATATCTCTAGGCTATGGAAAATCCTTCCAATTTCAAAAAAAATAGTTTTTATCTCTTGTTCTACAATTTTTTACCTTTTTTTTAAATCAATTTTTTTTTTAATGCATAAGGTTATATTAGTAGTGCTCTCATATTGTGTGCATGGTAATGTAGTTTTTTATATTTGTGGCCTTTATATCTGATTAACATGAAGCTATTAGTAACATTGTAATGGTTTTTTAGTAAATTAAATTGATCATTTTAATCATTTTTAAAAAAATTCTTTTACAATTATTTTAACACACATATGCAAGTACTATTTAAGTAAGTAATGGTTGTTTTATTATGCAAACAAGGGTAATCATTACCTATGTAATATAATATGTTTTTTTATTTTATTTTTTGCATAAATGTATTGATAAACTCAAAGAAGAGGATAAAGTTAGGGAGTCAACTTGAAAAGAACAGGAGATGCAAATGTAAACATTCTAAATGTCACAAGTAACATACCCCTTATTTATGAAGACAAAATAGATGGAGTTGTTCGTCTGAAAGAGAAAGAGGAAACCTTCACACGATGGCCACTAAAATATTTGTAGAAAATGACATAGTTGAACATGTTTATCATGTACTAGTTAATGTTAGACATCTTGGCTCACTGCTTTATGCAATATTTTGAATGTGTTGTTCAGGGATCTTAATTATCATGGTGTATTTGAAAGAGTTAAACATTTTTTATTATATTTACATATATAATCTTAGACAGTGTTGGCATCTTGTAACTTTATATGTATATATATATACATTAATTTTTTTATTGCAGATTACTTTTATTTATCATCATGTTGAATAAATCTTTTAATTCTAGCATGTTGTAGCTTGTTCGTATATGTAGTATTTTTATTTGCTTTTATGTTTTAGTTCAAGTTTAATATTATGTTAGTTTTGCATTATAAAATTTATGGTACTTAATAAATTATTCATTTCATGACTATATTTACTACTAATTAATAGAAACAGTAAATAAAAATGACTAAATATATGACTAAAGAAATGACTAAATTAATCATTAAATTAATTACTAAATATATGACTAAATATATGACTAAATTAATGACTAAATATATGACTAAATAAATGACCAACAAACAACAATCAATAACTAAATTAATGACTAAATATATGACTAAACAAATCACTACCATGACTAAATAAATAACTAAATTAACAACTAAATCAATGACTAAATAAATGGCTAAAATAGTTTAGTCATAAATTTAGTGGTGTTATAAATGACTACAAATAAACCACTAAAATAGTCACGTGACTAAAATTAATGACTAAAAAAATAACTAAATCAATAACTAAATCAATGACCAAATCAATGACCAAATTAATGACTAAAACCAATAACTAAATAAATGACTAAAATTGTTTAGTCTTAAATTTAGTGGTGTTATAAATGACTACAAATAAACCACTAATAGTCACATGACTAAAATTAATCATTTATATGCAATTTTTAGTAGTTTATTTAGTCATATATTGTTGTTTGTGTACTAGTGACTAATCTATGAAGGAGAGATAGTGTAGATTCATTCAAATCTTTAAACTGTTACAATAAAGGAAACACATTGAAATACACGCATAAAAAAAACAACATTACGCACAAATTTACGTGGGGAAAACCTTTCCAAATAAAAAACCCCACACCAAAAGCAGAATACTTTGTATTATCAATAACAACAATTACAATACAATAACAGCATTAAACTTCTCCAAGTGTTCACCAATCTTCAACGAAAATAGAGATAAGTTTGGCAGCATAACGGTGTCCCATAAACTCTCAACTCTATATCTGCTTCATACACTATGACATAGAATTATATCTTCAACAGCTAAAACAGATTTCTTCTCTCATGTAATATTCGAAAACTAACTAAAAGTGTAAAACTGAGTTAATTCCAAACGCAGCAACTGTCGGAGATTTTATAACTACCACTCAAGTAGCAAGCAGCTCACTCTGTTGTTAACGTAGACTCTGTTTATTATATCTGGTAATTATAAGCAATGCATTCACCTTCGTAAATAGCTCCACAGCTTAAACTCCTTCATGCAAAATGCATTTCATGTTAAACTCCTTCATGCGATCGTAAGTCTTAGTTACCACCGCTAATATGCTTCATGCGTTCTATTAAGTTTAGTCCTCCCCCCTGCAAACAGGTTGAGACAATTAGTTATCTCAACACTATGGAGTGATAAGCACAATGTCTAAACAAGTAGTTATAACTGTAAACTGCTTCCACCATCGTCAACATTTATTCCTGCAACAAGAATGTACTGTATATATTTTGCTTCTGCATCCACCTTCGTACGTTACCCGTGTAATGTGAGTTCACTGTTTTCCTTGTCGTGCTTTAAAACCCATTACTTCGATTCCTGTGTGCGTTTTATGATTCCCTAATTCGACAACATTTCTATTTCAAATCTGACGCGTTTTGATTGGTTTTTTTATAAACAAAATGGTTGGTTGTCCTCTACAGAAAAGGCAAAAAGCATAATTCTAAACATATATTGGAGAAAGCAACATTTCCTAGGCGGGTGCAGCATTGAAACATGGCGGCCCTTGCATTGACAACCTTTTGGCTGCTGTTCTTCTGCAACATGGCGGCCAGTTCAGATGGTAAGGAAAGGCAATATGTATTATCTTTCCATTTATTCATATTTGATTATATGATTAGATTTTTGATATCTAGAATCTCGACTTACAGGGGCTTATGACTATGATACCTCTACTTATACACAGGTATGTATGTGTAATTCTCTGCAAGGCATTGATGTTGTCTGATAATTTTTGGGGTACAAAAGTCCATAATTTGACTCAGTAATTTGTAATTATTAGTGCGAAATATATCCAGCAGCACCTCTGTACAATGGAGGCATACTTCT
Organism: Sequoia sempervirens; assembly: GCA_007258455.2. NCBI lineage: Eukaryota > Viridiplantae > Streptophyta > Pinopsida > Cupressales > Cupressaceae > Sequoia > Sequoia sempervirens. The sequence goes on from VDFB02296056.1 coordinate 165,696, forward strand.
AAATCCCGGTTTTGAAAATGGAACCCACGGTTGGACTGAATTAATTGGGAATGCAAAGTTGCATATAGAGACTCAAAATAATGGCAACAAGTATATTGTAGCATCCAATCGCAAAATGACCTATCATTCCCCATCACAGAAACTGCAAACTTTAAGCCAAGATATAAAGTACACTCTCTCAGGTAGGCAATCAGCAGTATCAGGTTATAATATTGCCTTCATTGGCAATGAAGGTATTGCAAAATGATATCTACATTAACAAGGGATTGTATGTACAGCGTGGGTGCAGATCAGGGGAGCTGTAAACTCTGCTTTGGTGAAAGCGACTGTGTCCATGGATGGTAAAACATACATTAGTGCTGGAAATGTAATGGCTAGAAATGGATGCTGGTCTTTCCTTAAGGGTGGTTTCGTTCCTGACTTGTCTTCCACTCATTCTAAGCTCTACTTTGAGGTTATTTACTTACCATGCTCTTTAAATTTTATCTTTGAATTCCATGGAAAGGGCCAAAGTAATTTGGTATTCCTCCTGGTAACTAATGTAATTTTGTATTCCTCCCGGTAACTAATCCACCACTGAGAGGGAAGGCAGTTTAAAACACACTTCCAATAGAGTGGTTCCAGGACTACTGCCTTGTCTCCTAAAAACTTTTTAAAAATGATGGATTCCACAATATTTGCACACATCTAGATGTGTATATTTTTAGAAATAGTGAGAAAATAATGTACAAACCATTCACACAAAAATGACGGCACCATGGGATCCTGCCATCTGAAATTGCCAACTAATATTAACATTATTAACTTCATTCTGCTCGTCTGCTCCACTGGCTGCTACTCATCAGACTCTCCAGGAGCAGTGGATATATATATTTTTATATTAATCATGTCTGTGTTCTTTGATAATTTGCAGAGCAGCAATAAGCATGTTGATATCTTAGTCGATAGCGTTTCCCTCCAACCGTTTACAGATGAACAATGGCGGCTGCAGCAAGAAGAAAGAATTAGAACGGTAGTTTAGTTCTCCTTATCTTATTATATTTCCATTGAATAGCTACTTCTACTAGTTCAAGATTTTTTTCATAATGACTGTAAATTTTATCTGATTTATGTTAACTGTATTGAATTTAACGACAGAAAAGGATGGGAAGAGTGATTGTTCACGTCACAGACATGCATGGCAACAGGCTGGAAAAAGCCAACGTGGCAGTCAAGCAGAAATCAAGGAAGTTTCCGTTGGGTTCTGCCATAGCTCAAACCATTCTTGGAAACGAAAAATACCAGGTTATTAATTATGCCCCATGATGTCGAATACACTCTAGATTTTGTACAATGTTATATTCTAAGTCAAGCGGAAATGGATGTTAAAAAAAGTTTAACCATTTAGGTCTAATTGCTCAACAGGACTTGAGTGCATTTTAGAAGAATGTTTATCCATGGATGGGTAATTTTTAATAAATTCTGAAAATCCTTTTGTTTAGATATTACAAATAAGTCCAAATGTTATATTTTCTAATCCATTAAAGTTATTTGGCTCTTATCATACGATTTAATATCAAAGTATTATTTGATAAATTTTGTTGGATTAATTTATATCACCTGATTGTAAAATCTGATGAGTTTTGTTGGACTAATTCATAACAGAGATGGTTTAAGAAGAGATTCAACACTGCCGTATTTGAGAACGAGTTAAAATGGTACTTTACAGAGCCCCAGCAGGGGAAGCTCAATTACAAAGTTGCAGACCAGATGTTAGTTTGGTGTAATGCAAACGGCATTAATGTTCGAGGGCACAATATTTTCTGGGAGGATCCGAAATACATCCCCTCCTGGGTTACCAAACTGGACAATAAGGAATTGCAGAAAGCAGTAAATTACAGAATAAGATCTGTGATGAGCAGATATGCAGGCAAGTTTATTAACTGGGACGTTAGTAATGAGATGCTGCATTTCTCATTTTATGAGGATAGACTTGGCCCCAACGCTTCAGATGCCTTCTTCCTGGCAGCCCAGAAGCTCGACCCACGGACACCCATGTTCATGAATGATTATAATATCATCGAGACCAGTCAGGACCCTCGGTCTACTGTAGATGCCTACATTGAAATGCTCCGCAAGATCAAACACTCAGGAAGAGTTATGGAAGGAATTGGACTTGAAAGTCATTTCAGCAAACCAAATTTGCCATTCATGAGAGCCGTTTTGGACAAACTGGGCACTCTCGGCTTACCCATTTGGCTTACAGAAGTTGATGTTAATAGCAATTTCGATCATATAACACAGGTAGGATTGTATGTAAATTGCATGGTACTTAGAAAGTCTGTTGTTTTCAGATTTTTAAGTTAAAAAATGCATTATTCATTGAAGGGATCAATTTGGCAGGCCACATACCTAGAGCAGATATTGAGAGAAGGATTTGCTCATCCAGCAGTGGAAGGAATAATAATGTGGACTGCTCTTCACCCAAATGGGTGCTATAGAATGTGTTTAACTGACTACAACATGAGGAATTTGCCAGCAGGAGAGATGGTTGACAGATTACTATTCCACGATTGGATGACCAATGTGCGAGGTGAGACTGATCAAAATGGTTCCCTCAACTTCCAAGGATTTTTTGGGGACCATGAGTTGTCTGTCTCTCTTAACGGGAAAACTGCTACACGAGCCACGTCTGTACATCAAGGTGATGGAATTCAGCATCTGTATATTCAGATTTAGATTAAAAAGCCTTGCTCTCATCCTTTATTTTTGAGGTAGGTATGGAGGTGAAACATTGCCTCTTAAACACCCGAGTCATAACGTTGCGTCCTTTTGGGTGTCGGGGAGTGGGAACATTTTTTTGACAGCCCATTTGTGATGTCCAGACTCCAGTAGTTGTTGATTTTGTATTCAATTTTACTGAGCACTGGATTCAGGTAATACAGTTGAGTTACTTAAAAGATATTAAGTAAAAATAAACTACTAAATAGGCACAGTAGTAGTTTTGAGTGATGGTTTGACAATAAAGGAACTTTTGTCTTTAATCCAAGTGATTAGATGCGACAGTTTCAAGGACTGAAGGAATAAGTAGCAGCTATGTAAAAGAATTGCAGATTATGAGATAAAATATAGATAGTGTTTATGAGGTTTATATTCTTTAAGTAAAGAAATAAGATGATTTTTTTTGTTAATTAGCACTTGCATCTATAGGAGGTTCAAGGGCAGGGCTTAAATTTGATGGTCGTATGACCGTATTTAGAGATTTTTGTCGTTAAATACAATCAAAATTTTAAGAAGATTGTATTAGATGAAAGGAGAGATTTTGGATAGACTATCAAAATTTATATAGAATTATATTGATATATATATTTGATTTATAGATAATTTTACTTACACTAAGGTATATCATAATGTTTTAAGGGCACCTTTGAATAGATAACCGTCATTGAAAAATTTGTAAGGTCGACTGTTAAATTTAAGCCCTGTTCAAGGGAGATGTCGATAGCAAATTAAAAGAAAAACGTAAATGAATTGTAACAATATATAATTGAATTTAAAATAAGTAATAATCAAGTTTTTAATTTTAAATAATAAATTTGTTTGAAATGATAGTTGATTAAAAGATTCATGGATTAAAAATTTTATTAAAAATAGATTAATTTTAAACCCCACTTAATATAAGATAATATTACCATAATCATATAATTATAACAAAATATCTATTTAAAATAAGCAAAAAATAAAATAAAATAAATACATAAATAGAAGAAATTTATTATCATTAAATAATTAAGAAATTTTTATAAAAAAATATTTTTCTTACAGTTTTATTGAATTGATGTATTAGTGATAATATGTAAATTTCATATCTAATATTAAATACATTAGATAATAATTACAAATTAACATAGAGATATTCCACTAATCCTCCTAGATAATAATTACAAATTAACATAGAGATATTCCACTGCTCCTAATTTTGAAGGTGGTCTACTCCATTTGTTGTTGTTTTATGTTTTTATTGTTGTTGTTGTTATTGTTGCAGCATTATTGTTGAACTAGGTTGTTGTTACTATTGTAACTTTTGCAGCCATGTTAGTTTGCTGGTGGTTTGCTATTCTATGTATCTTTTGTTGTTGTTATTCTTGCAGCTTTGTAATTAATGTTGCTACTGTTATAACTATTACAGCCATGTAACTACTATTGTTATGTATATGTGTTTTAGCTAGGCTTGTCTATATTTGTTCCTATTGTCTTGGTGATCTTGTCCTCTTTGGATTTTTTAACTGCATTTTATCTTTTGTAACTTGCATTTTCAATGTATAAAAAAAATGGAACAGGGCATCCTTATCTGTATATGTTGTAACATCCACGACACCGACTATTTTTTGCCTGATCTCATTGGCCAATCCATGATCCATAGTATCATAATCAGTTTCAGCAACCAAGCAAGCATACCTGCACATTTCTTGGCTAAATATTATTATTGCAAGAAAGGTGTGGTAGTTAGTGAAAGGGTAAAAATACCTACAATTAATTAACCTACTCGGTAGACGTAGAATTCCTTTACATCCACAAGTCTCATGACAAATAGGTATTTTACCAAAACATTAAGAGGTGAGACTCAATATTAAGTACACTAGATTGTTGATGAATAATAACAAACTGTCTAAATAGTGTCAAGTAGGTTAAATCAAATATGTATAAACTTTATTTGAATTATAAATCAAATAGTAAATGTTAAATTTTTTAGTGTCTATGTCATTCTAATCTTCAGATTTCTATGCAATAAGTGCCTTTCATCTAGTTTTATTTATTTGCCTCTTTTGATGAATGCCACATTTATTGGATTTAGTTTTGTAATTCTATTTATAATCAATAATATTCATGCTCAATAGTCAACTATATAGATATAAGTATAGATTAGTAAGAATGGTTCCTACCTTAAATATTTCTTTGACTTAACTTAAGTCAGGTGATATGGGCCAACAAAGACCTCCTTGGTGATTTAAAAGATATTCAAATGGGTAGCAAAACAAGGAGAGAAATAAGGAATGCATTATTAAGAGAAACATAAGGAATGCAATTAGGTAGGCCATATTTCAGGTAGTTAGATAGTTGACATGATAACACCTTTACTAGTAATTAAATTTTAAAATAGGCGGACAATAGAAATATAACAAGAAAATGCCATATGTGACATGCTCAAGGCATTTCATTAACCTCTTTCATTTCTTAAATTTCAGTTTTAGACTATTACAGATTGTTAGATCACATTTCTTGAAACGTCAATTCAGTCTTTTGATCATATTTATTAATTAAATATAAATATAAATTGGTTATATAATGATTTTTATTTAATTAATAATTATCATCAAAACTGCATTCTTCAGACTGGATAAACAATAGTCACATTTCCCACTGAATAGCGTTAGCCATTTGGAGACATTCACTCATTTTTCTTTCTATATCAATTATGCAATAAGATAAAACTGATAAGTGCGGGATCATTACCATGACTTGGATAATGGTAGGTTGCACCACCTTGCAACATTAGTAACTTCTGCAATTATTGCTAAGATCCACACAATTGACTGGACTGTTGAGCTACTTAAAACAAACACTCTTCTTGTTGGAATGTGTGCAAACTAGTATTTAAATGTTACCAAGTGAATATTCCAACTAAAATTAGATTTGTAGCCTATAGACAATAAGAATTGGAGGTTATTTTAGTAATCAAAAGTAGACTTACAGAAATACCTAGGACCAAAATGGCATTACACAACATGATCACTCATCAAAGGATGAAAATGTGATCACAATACATGAAATATTTATCTTCATCTTGATCATCAATTTTACAAATTTAGAATAAAAATCCAAAACCAAATGGTTACATGGAGTCCAGTTTTCAAATACCTTAACAAAGAATGTCTTTGACCTGGGATTCAAATTTTTCCTGTTCATAATGATAATATTTTCAATATGTCCAAACCACCTAATTCCTTGATTCCTTAAAGTACTTTGTAAGCAACATGGCATATAGAAAATTCATTTGAAAACCTATGATATTTTAAATTATGTAGAGTATTATTAATTTTCATTTATTTTAATGCTGACTATCCACATAAAAATGCTATTATGGTTATTTTCCTTTTAATTTAATTTTTTTTGTTTATTTTTTAATTTTATGAACGAAGTTTTTCATTCCAAAACAAACTTAGGGTTCCAAAAAATCTACATTTCCTCAACCCATACCTATTTCCTAATATCTCAGAACTACAGGTTTGATGATCAAAATAAGGTTGCAACCAAATAGAAAAGAATGATATCTATTGTAAAAATAAAAATAGAGTTTATTCAACTGCATAAGTGAATATGGTAAGAAACAAATCATATTAATGTGCTTGGATGATCACAATTGGTCAATGGGACTATGAAAGACAATCAGTTAAGATACAAATTGAAAGGATATGCTGAAAAAGAAAACCTCTAGTTTTTCAATATCTTGTGATCATGATTAACAAAAACTATGCATAGTCAATGCCCCAATTGCTCCTAATAAATTTCCAGAATTCCTTGAGAATAATCAACTACTGTAATCCACCATAATGGAGCATATTTTCATGACATCTTAAGCTAAACACTTGAGGCTTTCATAGTGTATGTATTTCACATAAAATTCTTCCCAATCAAACCGTCTATGATAAATAAAAGTAGATACATAGCCTTATCTAGGAGAGATTTCACCCCTTTATATGAATCTCAAATTAAATACATAAAGTTTCCCCATTGCATGTCTTATGTAAAACTCTTCAGTATAAAACTGCATGTGGTACATAAAGGAACAAGTATGGTTTACTCGAAGCCAGAAATTTCAAATGTTTTGTAACAAACCAGCTATAGAAACCTGCCCCTATTCAAAAACTCAATGCCCCTTTTTGAATTCTTCATTGCATAACTAATGATTTGTAACCTAATTCAAAATTTAAAACAAGTTTTAAAATTTGAAGAAACCACAAGCATGCCCTAAGATATCAAATACATACACACCCTAATTAGACTCAATAAATGTTTCCTGAAGAAGAAGGCCTTTGTTTTGCAGAAAATACTTTCTTCTCAGAAGCACATGTTTCCTTTTCTTCACTACCCAAAACATGGCCCCTGAAATTAATGGTCCTCCTACCAAGGACGTAAGGATTCCTGCTTTACACAATAGCAATATTCATGACCCACTATAGAAGAGTCTTAGCTACTAATTTGGATAGCTATTATGCAACTTCTACATAAAATTTTAAAAATTAGAAAATACCTATAAGTAGGGGGGCAAGTAAGTTGTCATCTATGCAACTGGTTGTGCCATCACCTTTTCTCTTTACGCACAAGCAAGTATAAGAACCATTCACGTTCACATACCTTCCTACAAGTGGTGGATTGCATTTACTTGTTTACAAAACATAACATTCATTTATATTTACAGGGTTCCATTTCAAGTAACAAATTTACATTAGCTTGTAAATGAAAACTGGAAAAGAAAAAACCCATACCCAGTGTTACTAGCTTTGAAATAAAATCAAAAGCCTAAAGTTGGTGATTATCTACTACCAATTCATTCCCTAGTTAATGAGATTGTGTGCTCTTTCATATTTATATTATTCGATAAACTCCCCCCACTTTGTCACACTCTGTTCAAATACCCCAATAAGTAGGAACCTTATTTTCATACTTGGCATTGAGCTTTATAGATACAACATCTTGATCAGATTATTCCCTTGCAACAGCCATGGAATCAATCGCTAAGCCTATAAATCCAAATCCCATGGTAGGGTTTTGACAACTTTGAAATTTTAGAAGGCTCTAAGGGAAAAAATTGAAAAAATATATCAAATTTGGACTCAAATGAAATTTAATAAATTTAAGGAAGGTAATTGGCATAAAAAACTAAAAAAAAAAAATTAAACATCTGGTACGTGTTCTTTATTAATCCCTAAATTAAAAATAATATCCCCACTATTTACTTCAGCATGAACCGCAAAATTTCAAACTTTCATGGGGCGAGGAATGTTTAAGCTGCCTAAGAGTCATTTTTCTCAGAGAGGGTAAGAAAAACAAATTAAGACATAGAATCTATAATGGATTGAAAGAAAGCAACTGAAACAAAATAGTGAAAAACTAAATGGCACGAATGAGCTAGGCCTTACGCATTAGATGTGCTAAATTCATGGCCAAAGATATATGAAGAAGAGTGAAAGGCTTCTTTCCACTGTTGAAGCTTCTTCTTGTTGAATATCCCCCTTTTTTCATGCTTAGTGAATGCAATTTCCTAAACTCCCTTGTGAGGGGGGCGGAGGTTAAAGGCCATTGCATTAATGAGAAAATCTTTAGAAGGGATAAATGAAATCCATAAACATTAATGCAATCAGCTACAATGTAAGTTGAAAAGACAAGTTTTCCAAAAAATATTTTGAAGGGATAAATGAAATCCATAAACATTAATGCATTTAGCTACAATGCAAGTTGAAAAGACAAGATTGATGATGGCATGAAACCTATCCAAAACTTGTTTTCTGATGGCATGAACCATGTTTACAGGTGTGAGATAGGTATTACGGGCTTTTATGGACTTGCAAGTCCACAATAAAAGCCTATCAGGTAATTATATTTATATAATTAATAAATAAATAATTTAGATATAAAATTTGTGATTTGTAATAGAATTGAAATAAATACAATAATTAAATATGAGGATGGAGGGGTTTAATTTTAAGGTTAATGATGGATATATGATGTTAATGTTATTTTGGAATGATTTGTTAGTATAATTTTTTCTAAATTGTGAATTGATGATGATTCTAACATGTCAAAATATTCTAAGCCATGCAAAATTAATATGAAAGAAAGAACACCTAGAAATTTACTCAATATTGCTTTCTAGGTATTTAGATCTATCATGATAGTGTTTAGAGACACCAATGAGGAGACTAAAAATTTGATAGGTGAATATGTTCTTTTAGGTCAAACCCCTTGGTGGACCATGTAAATAAAGATAAAGTGTTGTTTCAAGGAAAGGGTT